>VZUI01037141.1:0-110217 GCA_013401135.1 Cettia cetti | reverse complement strand
GGAGCCGCCGCCGCCCCCCCCCAAGTAGGGCCGCCCCGCGCACCTGCCGGCCCGCGCAGCGCTGCGCGGCCGCGTCCCCGGGCAGCGGAGGGGTGCGCGCTGCAGGCGGCCGAGCGGCGTGTCCTCGCCACCCTCCTCCCCACCCCCGCCCCGCCGGTTTGTGGGTTTCTTTCTTTTCCGAAAAAAAAAAAAAAAACCCAAACCCAAAAAAGCCCCAAGAAAAACCCAAACCAATCCAGCGAGCGGGGCGCGGGCAGGGCTCCGCGGGGCGCAGCGCAGCCCCCTCCGCACCTCCCGGCAACTATTACTGACCGGAGAGCATCGCCGGGCGGGCTGCGCAGCGCCGCGCTTTTAGCGAGTCTTCTGCTGCCACTTCGCTGTAATGATTTTAATTGCGTGGTTTTGCTTTGAGTGAACCAAGCCGAGCGAGATTACTTTTTTTTTGTTTTGTTTTTCTTTTTTTTTTCCCCCGTCCTTTTCCCTCCGGTTCCCCCCGAGCCTGGCAGTGGCGGCAGCGCGCAGCCCTCCCGTCCCTACCCGAGGCATCTGCCGCCTGCGAGCGCTCTCCCGGCCGCTTCTGTGGAGAAGCTGAAGCCCAACTTCTGTGCTCAGAAGTTTAAGGTTTCATTTTTAGTAACTGTTCTCGGAGTGAGTAATGGATGTGTACTGCTCGTAGCGTGTCGTCTACACCATATAGCCTGCTGTTTTCTGGGGTGCTGGATGGTTCGAAAATATTAAAACAGTTCTCTAAACTCTGTTTCCTTTCCATACAGTTTTTCTAAACTTGGATTTTACCTGCTTTGACCAAATGTTGATGTCACAAGTGACAGCTGCTTAATTAGACGAAGTTGCAAGCATGTCATTGAAGAAACTTTTTTTTGCCTGTGCTGCTAATCTATGGCTTGCTTTAATATTTTGCAAAACAAGCGTTTTGCTGGGTTTAGTATTATTTTTACAGTTTCTGTTGCTGCTGAGAAGCTCTTACGTTTTGTAAGTTTCAGAGCCTGAAATAACTCAAGTTCCCAGAGAAGTGAATGCGGGCAAGGAGGTATCCTGCATCTCGGCAACTAGATTTGGGGGAAGACAGGGAAATCGGGGCTGCTCGTTTCAACTTCTCTCCTCTGAAGCTTTTCCCCTGCATATTTTGTTTGAACTATCTCCCGACCATATTGAAAGGACCAGGGCACTGGGGGAGGAAGCTCTCCACTAGTTACCATTCAAAAGGTGTCGGCTAAAATCTCATTGCAAAAAGGTATTGTAGCTTTAACATCTTGCATTGGCAGCATTCTTCCCCCTTAGTCTTTGGATTAGTCATTGTATGAGAGACAGGAAAAAAAAAATCACTTTTTTTTTTTTTTTTTCTGGAAAAAGTAAAGTAAACAGCCTCCAACAAGTGAACCTTGACAACCCAGATTAAGGAAGGCAGGAGAGATCAAACAAAGCTGCTGCTGGGCTGTTGTCAGGAGCTGCCTCACTGAAAGCTCTGGACTATTCGATCAGGCAGCAAGGCTATATGTTCACTTATGCAGAAATGGACCATTACAAATGCTGATCTTTGTTGTGAAACCAAAGGATAACTCTGAGAAAAATAACTACTATTTCAAACGAGGCTTTCTGTTGCTTACTGTTTTGGTTGCAAAGTTAGTTTTTTGTGCATGGGCTGGGGTTTGGGTTTTTTTAAAGTGATGATGGTTTGAAGTGCATTTTTACACTTTCAGAGGGACTTAGGATTTGATTTTGTTTATGCTGTCTAGAGCTGCAGGGAAGAAGGCGTTACAGTAGTGCAATGCAGAAAAACGTAAAAGTTCTGTGGAATTCAGCTTTTATTTCTGGATCACTGAATTGTAAGGAAACGTGGATTTGTTTTTTTTTTCCCTCTCTATGTAAGTTCTATGTTGGTGTATAATAGAGGAGTTTGGTTGTGATTAAGCATTGTCTGTTGAATGATTGCGTTCCTAGAGTTTGGAAAACTTGTAATATCTTTCCTTCAAACATGTTGCCAAGCAGTCAGGATGGACCTTGGTTTTGATACGCCGGGATTTTTACAAGACTGTGTGTAATGTGTCTTCATGCCTGTATCACAGAGACTGTAGCTGTGTAGTTTTTCAGTGGAAATACCAGTAAAGAGTATTAATAGACACTTGATTTTACTTCAGTAAACATTTAGGATTTAGAAACTAATTGAACTGAACCAGGGGAGTGAGGTTAGTTTTGCTGTGTGTCAATTTCATGTTTTGTTTGACAATTTCAAACACTTGATCGCAAACTTTACAAATGTGTCCCTTTCACTTCTTTTAAGTACTCTAAAACAAGGGAAATATCTATTAAAAAAAAAAGAATGCTAGTAAGAGGCTGTTACCCTAATGTATATTAATCAGGAGACAGACCAAGTCCACATCTGCTGAAGAATTAAGAAATCCCAAATCTTTCTGCATAAGCATTTTTTTAATTAGCACTGCAGATCTCACAATAAGTACTTTATACTTTCTGTAAGGTAAGGTTTCATAACCTGTCCTGCATAAGTTATTCTAAAGCCTGTAGACTTTTATGGTATATATTTTAATTAGACAATAAAAAGTACGTGCATTAAACATGCACATGTATGCTATTAAGCCATTTTGCGTAATGTTTAATGTTTTTTAACATCTATAAACGTTTTCTGTTTAAATCAGTTCCACCAGTAACCGTAACACAGCTGGTTTTTGCCCTGGTAGGAGAAGGAGCAGGGAAGTTGAGCAGGGAATTGTGCATCGGACATTAGCGTGCAGCATACGCTGCAGTATGCGTTTCTCATGGAGTGGATCACCTTTTTTCAGGGCTAAAATTTGCATTATCATCCTTGATGTGATATACTGTAAATGTTTGTAGCTCCTGAATCACTCCTGTTTCGTAGCACTGTAAAAATTAGGAAAAAGGCTGGCAGTAAAAAGGCAAATATATGGAATGTATCTAGTGTTTAGTATTCGTACCTCTTGTGGTCATTTATACTGAGAGATTGAACTGGATAACACAGTTCCTTTTGTGAAATATCTGTTGAGCATGCATTTGTGCCTCAAATGAAATAACAGAGACACACACCTATATAGAATATGTGTTTAAAATACAGTTATTTCGGCAAGGCTGTCCGGTTATTTATGGGGCATAATGATACTTCTGTCATCTTAAATTTTCTCTGAGAAGCTTTAATAAATTTAAATAGATTATATGCTGTCAGAAAATAGTATAAATTTTGTTTACGATTCACTTGCTTTAAGGTACTTATACTAAAGAAGCTCATTTAACCCCAAGACTGTGGAGCATTAAGTGGTGAGAGGAGTCTGCTGAAGAGCTGCTGCTGCCCTTTGCTCTTGTGATAATCTTAAATTACTACAATTTAATTGCAACTTCAAGGCTCTGAGCTGAAATATTTTTATGCAGCTGAGCCAGGGCTGAAGAAGGCTCGGTGGGGTTTTTGCAGGTAGCTGGGTGTCTTTTGGAGGTGCAGGGTTTGTTCAGGCCTCTCCTGCCCTTCCCAGCGCATCCAGCATCGTGTGTGCAGGGACAGGGCGCCTGGGAGGGAGCTTTCCCAGGGGTTCCCACTGCAGGGGGAGCGGGATCAGGCCCTGCAGGGCTCGGGTGCACGAGGGTTTTGTTCGTTGTCCGTATTTAAGCTGAATTAAATAGCGTGTTTTAATTATTCCTCAGATAAGCCTTGCTGTCAGGTTGCTTCCCAGAGCTTTTCCCTGCGAGCCTCTGCTGGGGAAGCAGGTGGGAAGGGACTGGTGGCCGGAGGGGAAGCCCAGGGGGTGGTCAGCAGCGTGGGGACACGGTGGCACCCTGCTCTGAACATGGCCCGTGGGCATGGCATGGTCCCCGTGTCCCCAGGGGTGAGCTCAGGGTGCAGTTGGCTGCCCTGGGCCTGATCCAGAGTGTGCTGGCATCAACTAGGGCTTCTGCTGATGTTGCTGCCTTTGGCTTTTGGTCTGTGTCACTAACTCATATCCCTGAAACTTTTTCTCCCCCTCCCTCCACGTATAGTAGCGTGTTTTCACACCCGGCGAGCGCTTCAGCAGAGATGTGACACGCAGGAGAAGCCAGAAAGCATTTGCTAGGTGGAATTCAGAGACGCTGTGCACTAGAGATCAGCAGTGTCTTTGAGGCTGTTCTTAGAGGTCCTGGCAAGCAAACTTTATTCCAGTGCTTCAAAAGGTATGGCCAGGCTGGGAGCCCTTCACATCGTGCCACCGAGGGCGTGCGTCAGCGCCGGCCGTGCTGAGGCACAGCGGTGCTCAAATCGTGAGTCTGATTGTTTTTCTGTTGGCCAGATCCTTGTGAAATGTCTCGTTGCAAGAAGAAACGGAGAAGATCTTGTGGTTGCTAGAAGTGGTTGGTTTTGCGCTGACAGAAGCGCTGCTCGCAGCCCGCTCGCTGCGCGGTTCCATTCCCGCAGCTCGCCGTGCTGGGAATTGCAGCTCCTGCAGGTAACAAGGTGATGCCAGTGTAGAGAGAGGGGGGGAAAAAAAAATCCCAGCATGGAATAAATCATACAGTCATTAGAGGAGAAACCTAATTCTGTGGGATCTCTGTAGTCTTTTACTTTAAAAAGATATATTTTGTGCTGTAGAGGAATCAGCTGTACTGTTTTACGGAGATCAGGTATTTGTTGGTTGGGATTTCTGGAGTGGTTTAACACGTGCTCTTTTTCCTTACTCCAGCACTGGAGCTCCCAAGTCAGAGAAGCTGCTGGCTCTGTTTGTGTGCAGCCTTCTCTGCAAATGCGCTCTAGGGTTTTGTCTTTCTGTTCTCCTGGCACGGGTCTCTTCTGTGCATGCAAGTGAGCAGGCTTATGTCTAATGGCTGTTTGGATGTGGCAAGTATCCAGAATAATCTTGATGACTTTTTGTTCCGCGTCATTCTGCAAATGAAGACGGGATTCTATGGAAAATGGGCAAAGAGAAGAGCATGGGCAAAATCGGTTTCTCCCCAAGAGGTATCTGGTACCTGAGGAGGACTAAATAATTTTTCTCCTCTCATTGACCCTCCTGGTGCTGTTTTTAAAACATCTCCATTTTAGTGCCTTGAAATTGCAATTAAGTTGTAGTAATTTAAGATTATTGCAAGAGTGCAAAGGGCAGTAGAAGCTCTTTAGAAGTCTCATCTCAACACTTAATGCTCCTCAGTCAGGGGGTTAAATGAGTTTCTTCAATGTGAGTACTTAAAGTAACTAAATCGTAAACAAAATTTATACTATATTCTGACAACTAATAATCTATTTAAATTACATTAAAGTATGTGTGTGAAAATTTAATTAAAGGCAGAAATACTGTCAAGCCCTGTAAATATCTTGACAGATCTACTGAAATGGAGCCCATATCGTAAAATATTTACATAGATCTGATAGGCTGCAGTGTTTCTGAGAGTGCTATTCTGAAACTAATTGTGGGCTTTTTTCCCTTCCAGTTTCCCCTTCGGTTGCAATGGTCTCACAAAGCAACACAAATAAATACCCAGAATGTTTTATTCGGATGATTCTCCCGTGTATTGTTTACTGCTAATCGTGCTGTCTGTACAATGCTTGTCACTGGTGTGTTTTTATTAGGAGAAGCTGTTCCCTCACTAAGTTAGTTTAATTCAGAGGCACTGAATTAAAAAACTGGGCACTGAAATTGAAAAATTGGCGCTGAAAACTGGGGCTCCGCAGTGTTCGTGGTGTGTCTGCGCTGGATGTGCCATCTGTGACTCAATTTTCTCCTGGGTGTGTGTCCCAGGGCACGGGGCTGCAGCGTCTCCTGCACTTCGACTCTCAGTTGAATTGATTTTTCAGGTAGAAAGAGCTTAAAACCTTTTTTCCAAGTGTTTGAACTCTATATGGAAACGTTTCCCAAGGTGCACGCAGGGCACGGCACCCTCTTGCTGGTGCACCTGTAGGCTTATCTGTTGTGGTACGTGGTCCAGGCTGTTTTTAAGATGTTTTGCCCCAGGTATAAAACTGTCTGTCTGAAATTCAGCCAAACTTTGGCCCTACTTAAAACCCACTGGCTGGAATTCTGCGGGTGCTTTTGCTGGGAAGGTGCAGCGTGAGCCGCGCTTTCTCATCACCCTGTCACGGGTTGGAGCGAACTCCTAGTTTTTCCTGGCTGGAGTGTACACCCTGGAGCTGCAGGGTCACAGCAGGAGGATGAGGATTTGGGCATGGAGAGAGGGATGTGATGGGAGCGTGGTGCTGAGGAGCCTGGGCCAGGTGCTGGGCACTGAGCACTGACAGCCCGACAGAAGGTGGCACAGTGCGGCAGGTTGGCTGCAACCTCCAATGGCATCGTTAGTTTTCCCCTCTTCGCCAGACATTTCCTTTCATGTTGGATCTGAGTTTTAGCTGTACTTCCCGATCAGTCTTGTCATCTTGTTGCTAACAATTAGGGTCAAGTGTCTTTCCTTGGGCTCTCCGCAGCCTTCGTGTTGGTGTCCCTCCCCCAGCTCCCTGGCTAAGCTGTTTGTTCATTAATTAGTGGATGGGGCATATTAACACATCAGTAAACCAGAGTAGTCAGAGCTCCCGAGGCATCTCGGGAAGCCCTCTCCGGTTTTATGTGACCGGACATGCACTGTTGCTGATTTAGATAGCGGAGCCGATGATGCCAAAGTGTTGTTAAGAGAGAGATAAATAGAGAAGAGCCCAGCAGTAAGCAGAATGTCATGTCTCTATTAAAAAGCTTGTGATAAAGGAAGATAAAATGGTGAGGGGGGATTGCTGGAGTGTTCAGAGCAGCCACTGAACATCTGATCACAATAATCGATGCTGAATTCCCTTTCTGCACAACACTTGCCTGCAGAATTCTCTCTGAGCCTGGGTCTGGTTGCAGAGAGCAGTGGAGCCCTGAAATGACTTTTGTTCTTGCCAGAATGATGGCCAGGGGTTTTCAGGGATTCAGGAGCTGTCTGAGCTGGGATTCAAACATCCCTCCCTGGTTCCTTTTGAAGTGGTGTTCTTGGGATGCTGATGAAGTTGTTCCAGGCTCACACTGGGGCTTGTTGCTCTGTGCTGCCTCGTACCTTGATTTCCTGAGTGCCTGGGCCACCTGCCTTTCTGTCAGTCTGGGTGTCAGGCCTTGGCAGAATAACATTGAGGCAGATTTTTGTGTATTGGTGTTTTTTCTCGCCTGGGTGCAGGGGCTGCTCTGCAGAAGTGAAAAATGGAACTGATTTTACAGAAACAACCGGTCACAGCAGACAGTAGAGGAGTGGGGTTAATTCTCCTAGTGCAGTAAAACGTTAAATCATCACAGCCTTGTTTGCTGAAAGGATGTTGATCATTCCATTAAGGAGGATTAAGTAATTAGCTGATATTTCTTTAGGAACCCATGTCAGTTTTAAGAAGCATCTTCCTGGTATTGCACAGTGAATGTGAAGTGTATGTTTTTCTGCTGCTGGAAAGCTGGGATATGAGTGTGAGTGAGACACCTCTTCCTAAGAAACTTCTGGGAATACCAAGGAAGCAGAAACAGGGAGGGGGGAGGGGGGGGTTCAGCTAAAATATACTGCTCCAATAGATTTTTGATAACAAGGTTGTCTTTTATGGATTTTGTCCGGTGGGCCTGCTGCGAGCCTCATTTCAAGGATGTTCTGCTTGGGATTAAGAAGTTAAAACCTTCTTGAAGTGTTCCTTTTGGTGCCTGCATTTTTATTTTTAATAATAGTTTTTATGTTGTAATAGTGAGCTCACTGACAGTGAGTCATGAACTCTGTCTTCCATGAACCTCATGACAAATCTCTGTTAGCCGCTCAGGCAGCTCGTCCAGCCCAGTTTCCACGTTTTATACTTGCGCTGGAAAGAAAAATTCCATTAAAATCAGTCTTGTAAATCCTCCTTTTCCTTCTGGGGCAAAAATCCCCTTAAAAGCAGTGCAGTGCAGGGGGCTGTGGGGCATCATGGAGTGGCTCCAGACATTGGGTTTGGAGCACGCTGAAGCTGGGTTTGGCTGGGAAGAGCCGGCAGTCCAGGGGAGGATGTGCCTGGCCAGGGTTTTGGTATTGGAGGGTGCTCAGTCAGGTCAAAAGTGTGTTTTGGGGACAATGCACGTGCAGGTAGAGCAGCAGGCAGGCAAAGGAGAGCAATGACAGTATTTTTCACCCTTTCATTTTTGAAGGATCAGATTGAAGCCCCTGGATGAGAGGAGCAAGGGGCTGTGTTAGCGCTTCTGCATCCTGAGCTCCCAAGCTCGCTGCCCGGGTTCAATCTGTTTTTTGCCTCAGCAAATCACAGAATTTGGCATTAACCTCATCAAATCGCTGCTGTTTTTTTGTGTAACCGTCCCAACTTCTAATACTGCAGTTAGTGATACTGAAACTACACCCAAACTGAAATTTTCTGTGCGAGAGATGGATTCTGCCCGGCAAACAGCATAACCCAGTGGCACCAATTGTGTTAGTATTGATACTTTCTGCTTTCATAACAGCTCTCCTTCTCAAACACGGCTCCTTCTGACACTACCATGCAAACTCTGTTGATCAGTGTACTGTAAATTATTCCTCTCCCTCGGGTGAATTTCATAAATAGTTGTATTTCTGTAAGACAGGCAGATTTAGCTTCAGTTATGTGGCCTAGGCCCTAAATACCCCTGTTGAAATCATGGGAACTTCCTTGGATGGACTGAGTTAAAAAAAAAAAAAAAAAAGTTAAAAGAAAATCAGTTTGGCTAGATAATAAATTCTTAGAGTATTCATGTGTGTAACATAAGAATCTCTCTGAATGTTTGTGCAGAACATCCTGGTCTGCACCTGCATTAGCAGATTCAGAAGAAAGATTTTTCTCAGTAAGTTTTGCAATAGTAATAATGTCTTTACAGCTTTAGTGATTAATTTTAATCAGAGGCCTTATCCTGCTCTCATTGAATTAAATCAATACTGGGAGAAGGTGGTTCTGAAATAGCTCATAATAAATTGTTTTTGTTAGTTTTTTATGATATTCCTGTGCATGTGTGTTCGGATAATATATATGAAGGTTTGTAAAGCTCCCGAGTTGCACGTTTGAAAAAGAGAAAATGCATTTTTCAGTGATAAATTACCTGATACCTAAAATGCTTTGAAAGAGGAATGTCGGAAGTATGCAGCAAAATTATTGTTTTACAAGTATTTTAAAGTTTTTCTCTGGCTTAACCCATCGGAGTTTTCTGAAGGCCAGTAGTGTGAGAAACGAGGATCTTGCTCAGGAAACCTTTCTGATCCATCATTTTATTTACAGGATTTTACTGAGAATGGGAGAAACCCATCTTGGTATATTTTAGCTGATTTTCTACCATGTATATCTGTTCTGATTTTTTTTTCTTCATTTCTATAAAAGCAGTATCTGCAGCATTCAAAAATACTATTTCCTAAAAGTTAAAATGGAACATTGCCTGTGATTTAAACTAAACTATCTTAAGCCTATCCAGCCTGTTCCTGGCATTAAACAGTCAGAGAAGGCTAAATATTTCCTATTTATTTTTCAGATTGGCTGGAGTATAGTCTTTCAGGAAAAGGGTCCTCAGCCAGTTGAAGGGGAAATCTGATTTTTCAGCAAGTGCTTTATATTTACTGAGGAATTCTGAGTGTGCAGAAGCGTGCTGCATGGAAATGGAAATTTACTGTCTAGGATTTTTAGGGATTTTAATCGATGCCATTAGATAGAGGCACGCTCATAGAGAGGTAAACTAGTAAATCTGAACAAACTGAAAAATGGTAGCTATAGGTGTCTGGCTCTGTTATCAAACTTGCTGCCTAAGCCAGAGTTTATGCACTGTGATAATGCTAATGACCAGCAGAGCCAATGATGCATGACTGGAGGAAATCAGTGGTATAATCGGAGAAAGTTATCAGGTTTTTGTCATTAAATATTACTGATAAATAATACACTTCATTTTGAGTTGATAGGATGTATTTAATTCTGATGTGGAGAGTTTCAATTTAATAAGGGGCATTGCTGAGTAAAATGATAATCTTTTGTAATTTAAAGGGAAAAATAAAAATGCATTTGTTTCAGCGTAACCTCCTGGATGGCAGCCACCATCCACTGCTGTTGTCTTCACTGGTGTCTTATAGTGAGGAATATTTGCAGCTGTTTGAGGTGGCTGCTTACAGCAAGGCATTTTTTTTAAGTTATTACTTGGTGCAGGATTAATTACATGAGACCAGAACCAAAGGAGTTCTGCTTAGTGTAAACTAGGTAAAATCTGTAATTTTCTGCTTAGAAACGTGAGTATTGCAGCAAATACGTACTCTGTGCTCCATGCAGTGACTCCCTACAGAACAATGTGCCTGTCCAGGCAGTACCAGGAGGGAAGGGATGAGGACAAAAGATAGAGATAAATTAGATCTCTTTTTGCAACTTATCTTTTAAGTCAGTGAGAGAACAAGGAAGAGAAGTAGAGCTTAAACTGAAGGAAGAGGGATATTAATAGTCTCTATAAAGGACAGTTTGCACCAGGAAAAAAGAAAAAAAATCTGGTTGGCTTTTTTTAGCAAAACAGGCTAACACCCAGAGTAAATCTGTGTCATTAACTGAAGCAGTGCGTGATTTTTAGAGCATCTCTGTTCCTCGTGTGCGCCAGTGCCTGCGGAGGCACGTCCCTGGGCTGGAGGCAGGTGTGGTGCAGCCTCTGCCCTGAGGAGGCTACTCTTGCCAGCTGCAGAACCTCTGTCTGGGTCAGCCCATGGCCCTGTTTGAGCAGATACCACCAGTTCAGCCCAACGAGTGGCTTTGTAACAGGGCCAGGATCTTCCCACCACCCCTTGGAGTCGTGCTCGAACGCTGAATCTCAGCTCGAGTTTCCAGAATTAGATGGCACAGTGAGTAAACACAGCGTACTTGCCAGTTCTCACATCCTCTTTTGCAGCGAGTATTGCAGCAAATCCTGCAGGTTTGACTCATCTCTGAAATTCTTCACTGATTTGAAGCAGATCTTGTCTGCCTCTCTCAAAAGAGCTGGGAATGTGGCCTCAGCTCCTGAGCTCACAGTCCTTCTGGACGTGAACACTGTTTGCTTGAGCTGGCCTCTCAGAAACTTGGGCAGCTCTGAGTAACTTTAGCTGGAGTTATGTTCCTGTATCTATGGGTAAAATTTGGCCTGCAGTTATCCTTTATTCAAAGCTTTATGGAATTATTTCGTTCTTGCTAAGCACAAATATTTACATTTTGGTAGGAAGTTTTTTCTTCGCCTTCCTTTTTTTTTTTTTTTTTTTTTTTTTTTTCTTGCTTGATACCATAAGCACAAAGAAAGTATAATGCTTTGTCAGGTAACAAGTCATATTCAGGTTTTCAGCTTATATTTCTCATAGGTCAGAGAGAAAAAAAAAAGTCTGCCCATATTGGAAGTACGTATCTACTTGTCAGATTGTAGTGAGCCATCCAGAGTAGGATGGAGATTCTGCTCAACAGCTGGGTAAATTGGCAGGGGAAGGTCACATAGGGCAGAAAACTTTCCTGAGTAAATAAAAGTGGTGTCAGGTGCAGCCCCTGTGTTAAGAACAGCATGTCTTAGTGTTTCTGTTCCTCAGCATTGAATCACCTCCGCATGTTTCAACCTCTGCCTGCTGGATGCTCTCAGCAGATTGAGGAGGAGGACACATTGCTCTGCGAGCACATCACAATGGTCCACACGTGTGCCGTGACTCAAGTGCGCTCACAACTTCATGACACGCATCAAATGAGAATTGTTTCCTTGGAAAGCCTTTGCTTCCTTTGTTTTTTCTCGGATGAAAGCTACTTTCTGTTTGACTATTTGACAGTGCACTCAGTGCTGTGTAGAGTGAGGGCTTGGTTCACTTTGCAGTTAAGTAGATTCAGATATCTCAGCTTGTCCCTGGATGTGCTTCCCATTGCATGGCCTGTGCTTCAGCTGACCAGAGGGTGAGACAGCACAGGAAGCTGGACCAGCAGAAAACAAGCTTAAGCAGGAAAAAAAATGTTTTCTGCCAGTTGAACATCCTCATTGGATTCTGGAGGTCAGAGGAGGGTCTAAAGGGGTCAGGGCCACCCCTTTGGCCCCTTGATTGCATTTGCTGTAACGTGAGACCTCTGCCAGAGGCTTTGTGTCTGGATGTGCTCTTCTCAGTCTGGGCAGGGGATCCTTCCTTGCCCGGCTGCCCTGGGGCATGCTCCCAGCAGTGCTTGCTGATGGGACCACCCTGCCAAAGCTGCCAAATGTGGGGTTTTCTCTAACTGTTAGTGTGATGGTGCTCCCTTAGTGCCAGGTACTGAAGTTTTTACTGTGCACGTCCTGGCATAGTTCTTTGGGGTTTTTTTCTTCCCTGTGAGCTTTGGTTAATGAGCTGGTCCAGAGACTGGGAATTTGTGATGAGGGCACTGAGATACCCAGGTTACTGTTGTTTCTCCAATAAAGCTGTGCCCAGCCTGCTGTCTGCCTGTGGAGTTTGAGAGCCAAGCTGATGAGGCAGGAGGTGGCCAGAGCTCAGGAACAGGTTCACCCCAGGAAAGGTCTGTCCCATAGGCTGTGCTCACTGGGTGCTGTGCTGGGTGTGTGTGCCGTGGGGGTGTCTGGGGAGCACGGATGGCCGTGGTGGCTCCAGTGCAGGGACAGCCACGGGCAGTGACACCGCTGGGGCTGCTGGTGAGCCCAGGTGTTGGCAGCATCAACTCAGGCTTCCAGTGGGGCTTTGAGTAAAGCCTTGAATGCAGTTTATGCTTTTACTGCTTTTGGTATGGGTGCAGGTGCACATTAATAGGAAGTGAAAGTGGAGGAGCCCCGAGGGAGCCTTGCTTGAGCCATGCCAAGCAGGTACAGCCCACGAGCCTTATCACCTTGTGATAACCTGGCACGGTGTTGGCATTCCCGTGTCACCGGGATTATGGGGACAAGGCGTGCTGCAGGTTGGCAGGGACCTGATCCCTGTACCCTGCTGTGTGCTCAGGGTTGGTCTCCCTCCTCATGTGGAGGCACCTTCTTGCCCGAGAGCTTCTCTTCTTTTGCTGTCCCTATGCTCCGATGCAGGTGGATCAGCAGAGCGTTTTGGGAGGGGTTGGCACCACAGAGCAGCACTGCAGGGTGTCCTTGACTGCCTCCAAGCCTTGCTGTGTGACCAGTGTCTGGTGCTGAGGCGAGCATTCTCCATGCCCCATCAGAGCCAATGGATAATTTTGGGGGAGGCTGGAGCGAGGAGAGGCCGGGTGCCCACTGGCCAGGGCTGTGCCCACAGGGCTTTCACTGTCAGTGGAGCCCTTGGGCACTGCTGGAGACTGGCTGTGGTGTGCCTAGGGAAGTGAGACCCAGCCTAGCACCCAGCTGCCTGCCCCAGGGCCTTCCTGGTGTTGCACAAAGCCATCTGCCTTCTCCAGCTGACTTCAACCTGTTCCCTGCCTGGTTTTGCACTGCCCTGTTGAGGAATTGGAATGTGCAGTCTCTGAAGTGAGGCAGCAAAGTGTTAACCCTTGCTTTTAGTTACTACCTTTTCTTTTGGAAAGGAGTAGCAGCCAGAATGAAATATTTAGTAGGAATAAAATTCTTGTTACCCACTTTTTGTTCCTGCTTGGTTTGTGCCTGACCTGAGGTGTGGATATCCCTGGGGAGGGCTGATGTGCAGGTGAGCAGGACTGCAATCCTGAACCCCTCCTGCCCTCAACCCCCTCCCTTCACCATGTGCTAAGGTTGCATGTGCAATTACTGTATGCTCCTAAATGACCCTCCCCTTGCATTAGAGTTATTCACTGTTCATTCTTATGTGTCAACACCACAGCTGATTGGAACCTTAATTGCTCTATGTGCTGCTGTATTTTCCCCTTACCTCCTGGACCAGAGGGAGGGTTTGTTGTAGGGAGAGTCCAAGCCAATGCTATCAGGATCTGGGCTCTGCCACTTCCCAGGCTGCACATGCAGTGAATGCCTGGAAAAATGCCCCCTCCAAGTCATGACAAATTAAGTGTTGCAGACAGATGCAGAGATGAAGCTCTGTGAGATGTATGACTTGATCCAAGAGTTGTGAGATGTGCAAAGATGGAAAGGAAAGCAAACTTCTCATCCAACACATGGAGGCTGTGGTGCTTGTGCCCCGGGGTGCTCCAGTGCAGCCATCCCAAGGCTGCTCAGATCTCTGTTGTCCCACCCCTGTCCCTGTCTCCGTAGTGCCATAGCCAGGAGCTGGATATGCCATTTTTGTTATTACCAAGGTAAGTAAGGTAAACCCCATTTTTCTCTAGTATGGCACAACTCTGTTTCTAAGCGAGCTCAATTTAATTCCATTTTTCAAAGCAATGAGAGTTGTTTCATAGAATTAGGATCATTAAAGCTGGAAAAGACCTCTTAAGATCATTGAGTCCAACCATTTGTGGTACCTCATCAATAAATAAAGGGCTGTTTGCAAAACCTGAACATCCTGTCTGTGCCCCACTGTCCCTGTTAGGGCCTCCATGTGTGCTGCATGCACTGAATCACATCTGCTACGTGAGTGGGAATGTGCAGGAGGAGACTGAGACTTCTGAATGGCAGAAATGAGTCTGAGGAGGAGAAATTAATAGAAGGCAAATGAAGAATTCTTGCGTTCACACAGCTCATTATTCAGACCCATCATCATGGCAAAGGAATGGGAGGAACCTCTGTCACCAGTTGGGGTGTCCGACGGCAGCAGTGTAGGATATGTCTTCCAGCCTGCACAGAAAAAAAAAATTAGGCAGTGGTTGATTACTTCTTAGTTTTAAATAAGTGTAGTATTGAGTGCAAATTAAAAACAACCTTGAAACTGCACAGATTCATAAAACTGTACACTGGGATTTTAAAAATTACCTCCATTGGAATCCTGGAAGCATCTGTTACATAATTAATGCACTTAAAAATATATTCTATTTATGATTAATCCAGCACTGTAGTGTGTGCTAGTTAAATGCCTGGATCCCAGGGTGCAGTGCGAGGAAAGAAATGCAGTTGTAATCTATTTGATGGTTATAGGAAAGGACATTTGCTACAAATAAATACATTTTCCTTAGTCTTTTTATTTGTCAGGGCCAAGCTTATGTCTGTTGTGCTGAGTTTGTTGACTTGTAAATGTTTTGAGATTTATGCTGATAATTTTGTAGATCTACTGGAAAAAATAACTCAAGAATAATTAGGGAGATTGACCATACAGTAATGTACCACATGGGTGACAACGTTACTGGGTTGATGATCGTGGGTATGGTATATACAATTAACAGTGCTGAAGCTTAGTACTGCAGAGCTTTTCAAACACTCTCTGAATTACACAAATGCTTTAGGGGATGCACGTCTCTCCTTGCCAAAGTTACTGGAGGCCTTGTTGTTCCTCTCCAGAGAAGTATTCCAAGCTGAGACCTCTGGGTGAGAGTGGTGGAGCAGGCACAGCAAGCACAAGTATGACTTGACAAACCTCAGCCTGCACAGATTTTTTAATCAGGAAGGTTTTAGGGGCTCTGTAGCCTTATTTTTTTGGAGGCTTTGAGTTGGCATCCAGCCATGGGGTCCTGGAACAGTTTCTGGCATCGTACTTCCTCTGACAGATTTTTCTCTCTGCCCTCGGTTTCTGTTCCCTTTTTTACTCTCACCCTTCATTGGACACTGTCTTGCCAGGTTGGTGCCAACTAAAATCTTTTTCTTCCATCTTACTTTCGTTCCTGTTTGTAAAGCCTGCAAGCTGTTACAATGGCCCTTAGGTCTGCTGTGTTCCAGAGTGGTGGTCCCACCTTGTGGAGTGCTGTGGGTGGCCGTGGCTCCTGTGTTTCCCTGCCTGCCTGCCTCGGGCTGGCTG
Source organism: Cettia cetti (assembly GCA_013401135.1). Lineage (NCBI taxonomy): Eukaryota > Metazoa > Chordata > Aves > Passeriformes > Sylviidae > Cettia > Cettia cetti. Next base: position 94,494 of record VZUI01037141.1, on the reverse strand, counting down.
AGCATCCCAGGTGGAGCGGCAAGAGCTGCACAGTGCTGTGGAAGTCTGTTAAAAGCTCCTTTTCCAAACCATTCTTTTTTTGAAGTGAACAATTGTCGTGTGTGTTATCTCAGAAAGGATTTTGAGATTGAGTGTTGAGGGTCCTATTGCACCAGGACTGTACTGTATGGCTGCTGGATTGTGAAAGGATTCACCTGTATTGAATCCACACGTGCTGTTGGATGTACCTGCCATCAGCAGCATGGCATGGTGTAAACATTGGCACCTCTACCTGTTGGGCTCTGTCCTAGTGCCCCAGCCCTGCGTGGAGCCAAGGTAGTGATGGGGAGGTGAGGACAGTAGTCTCCCATCTGCCTTTGGTGTCTCCATGCCCAGCTGTGTGGTGTTTCTGTTCCATACCCAGTGTGGGTGCTGGAGGCGTCTCTGCAGGGAGGGAGGTGAGAGGTGTGCAGCAGCCTGGCTCTGTTCTGCCTTGCTCTTCTCCATCACTGACACTGGAAGCGAGTTCCTAATGAACTCAGCTTTCCACTTACTGTTGGTTGTCTTGTTTCTGCACTTCAGAGTCCCTGATGCCCCTTCAAAATGTAACGAGGGAGGAGCGAGCCTGGTTTTGTGGGAGGTGGAGGTGCTGAGATGCTCTTACCTGTGGACTGTGCTCTGGGCTCATCCTCGCCATTAATCCCAATGGAAACGTTTCTTCTGACTTTTCCCACTGTATAATGCAAAGCCTTGTTATCTCTGCAGTATAAAAGTGCACTCAGCATGGGCTTTTCCTTTAGTCCTGAGGAGAGATGGATGTTGAGATACGCGTGCATAGGCCGTATTTCGAGCAAATTGGGACAAAAAAAAAATTGATTACTATTGCTAACTTAATTTTTGGCAAACTAAAGAGCCCCAAAGAGAAACCTACTTCAAAAGCTCTTTGTTTCTTCCTTTTTTTGTTTTTTTAACAAAGGCAACTCTCTAGCTGTATTTCAGTGGTCTCTGGTTTCAGCCACTTTCTTTGATACCAATTTGTGTGAAAGCATTTGTCAGACAGAAGGAAATGATAAAATCTATGAATTATAAGGCAAAGGATGAGAAGGGCAGTGGGTAGCATGAAATGGAGAAGTGTTGGGATCTAACAAGCATTCCTGCAAGCAAATCTCAATTCCTGTGCTTGTAACGGGCCAGGTTGGTGATATTTGGTGAATTTAATGGACTGGGGTGGGTGGCTGATAAAAACAAAGAAGATTTTAGGGAAAAGCAGAATCTGGTGACTACAGTAGTGCATGTTTATTTTTAGAGCTCGATTGCTTTTGAGCTGCTAGCATTAGAAAAACTTCTTAGCTCGCATTATACTGCAAATTTCTTTAATTTATTTTTAAAGTGGAAATTTTGCAAGCTGACGTTTTGCAGCATGCGTAGTACGCTTTTGGCTGACAGCATTGTCTGGCAAAAGAAATAACCAAATTATTATTCAGTCATGGGTTTTTAACAGCCGCAAAGCAAGTGGATGTTAACTAAATGATGCAATTTATTCCCTTCCTGCTTATTGCCAGCTTGCCTATTACAGAGAGACTGCCAGCTTTAAATAAGTGGTACCCAGATGGTAGTCGCATGACGCCCACTTGGTTACGGAGCCTAAGCAGGGAATAACTCGGCAGCCACTACAAGCTGTGGGTCAATTGAGGGGGAATGCCTGTTGCTTCACAGTTTTGCATATGTAAATCTGTTAATGTTATGTCAGTATTGTGCGGTCTAAACACAAGCACTGCCTTTCTCTGGGGCCCAGATGAACTTGGATCGCCGCCCAGTTAATGAGGAGCGGGCGTGCGGAGCGGCGCTCGGAGGCAGCGGCTGCCGCTCCCCGCTCGGCGTGAACCCGGCGCGGCCGGGATGCTCCGCTCCAGCGGCGCTGCCCGGCCCGGAGCAAACAAACACCTCCTCTATTTTTAGCCCCGGCACGGAAGAGGGCTTGCTCGGCTCGGCTCGGCTTGGCTCGGCCGCCTCTCCTGGCTCTGTCTGCCACACTCCTGCGCTCGCCTCCATCGGCTGCAGATGTGGCGCAGCCGCCTCCGAGGAGTCATGAACTGTGTCGTCTGCGCCCTTTAACAGCCAACATCTGCTGCGGCTGCCTGCTGCAAGCGGCATGGAAACAATTCTGGGGAGAGCGCTCAAGTTTGGCCGCGCAGACGATTACTTTATATTAATTGCAGCGAGATAGTTACTGTACGAGTCAGGTTTGAAGCCAATCGTCCTCCCTCCCCGCAACCCCGCCTTTTTTATTATTGTTTTAAAAGCAGTAGTTAAAATTGTTTGACATGGGAATGCTTTTTATTGTTGATCATTTCTGGTTCTGAAAAGTTTATTACAATGGGTGAAAACAACAACCAAAAAAACCCATAAAAAGCTGGGGCTGTAATATGCTTATAGGCTAAAAAAGTACCAATAGTGTTGATTTAACCAAAGAAAATGTTCCTGGAGGTATTGTAAATTTTATGTGCCAGATGAAAAGCATTAAGTGTGTTATTTTTCACGAAGGAAAAACATTCTGATTTTTAACCATTTTGTAAATTATATTAATGCTGTAATATGGGCCTGTTCCAGGAGTGCTCGCCCCATGAGCAGTTCCCGTGGGGCGTGGGTTGGGGGCCCTGCTTGGAGCAGGGCTGGGTACAGGGACTGGCCAGGCAGAAATCTTGTCTTTTTGGGCAAAACACTCTGTCTTTGTTTGCTTTTTGGTTTTGTTTTTTTTTTTTTCCCCTCTTCTTTTTTTGGAAGTTGCAAGTGAGCATTTTAAATGCAGCAAGAGTAAAATTTAGGGAGAAAATAAGCCGCTTTGGAATGTAGCGGAAAGCTGAGATGCTTCAGTATTTTATCTTTATTTTGCTAATTATTTGTCATGGAGATCGGAGTTGATTCCCTGAGATTTCTTTTAAGCCTCTTAAGATTAATTTTTTTTTGGCTAATGGTAATTTTCCTCCTCTTGATGCTCCCCAGCTAGAGCGTTACTGCTTAGCAGCACGGCTTGGGGAATAAGCTCAAGGTTCAGAACATGGACCAGCAAAGGGAAAAAGTGATGAGGAAAACCAGAGGGCCTGAGAGTGCTGTAGGGATTGCGTGGAGGGTTTATAATTTGGGGCGAGTCTGTCATCCCCATCGCTTGGGCTGGAAGAGGAATTTGTACAGCAATTGTGCTTTTTGATGGAAAATTAGTTAGCAGTTGTTGAAGAGCCCGTAGCAAATCCTTACACAATAAAGGTAAATCAAGCTCAGCATTGGTTTATATGTGATTTTTTTCTGTTCCCTATATTAATGTGAGAGCTATAGCTTCCCCTACTGAAAACTTAATTAGGCAAACAGAATGCTATGTTAGCAGACACTTACAAACCCAATGTGCTCACAACTAGATTCAAATAAGTTAATAAGAGTTATATTAGGTGTTTCTAATGGTAGTCTCCATTTTTTAAAATAAATGCTGTCTTTGGTAATAAGCCACCTACACCTTTTTGGGTAATAGTTTAATTGAAAGGCTTGATTGTGTCCATTGAGTCGCAGAGGATCCCTTCTGCTCTGTGCTGTGGTAATGCAGGTCTCTTTGAACCCTTTTTATTTGGGTGCCTGATGTAAAGCCCCCTTAGGAAAAAACTGGGATGAGGGAAGGAAACAATCTGTTGTGGAGTACACGCAGAAGAGCCAGCAGACAGGAGCAGAACAAATCTGCAGAGTTAGTGTGGGTGTAGGGGTGCGTGCGTGTTTGTGTGTAATGTATTTAAAATGCCAATAGCTTATGCCTTTTGAAGGCTCCAAATCATAGCTGTCATATTAGCTATACCATTTCCAAAATTAATGCCAGGAACAGACTGATACTGATTGTTCAAAAAAAGCATCATTATTCTGTGACACTCTTTTGGGGGGTTTTGACATCCCTGCTTAAAACAGGTATGTTTCCATGCAGTGTTCCTCAAAAATTGTTTGCTGAAAGGATTTTGATTCCAAACTGAAGGTATTTTCTTAATTTTTTTTTTCCCCTCCAAGAAGACAGAATAACAAGAGGAGAGGGGAGGGAGCCTCCTTACTTCACTACTAATTTCAGCAAAAAGGTTTTTGGACAAAAGGCATTAATGTGAAGTCTGCAAATTTAAATTTGCTGTCAGAAAGTTGAGGCTTTGTTGTTTTGTGACGGTTGCTACACCATGTCCTCCATGTCTTGTGCTTCTGTCTCAAAGTGGGAATGGGAAAAGGTTGCCATGTTAAGAGGCTGCTGGAGGATTTAAATATAATGCTTGTGAAATGCTGAGGTCATCTAATGTAGGGCGTTTTGCTAATAAAAAGGATCAATGTCTTCAGTCTGCTTCAACATGACCTCTCTGTTGGTGTGGTGCAGTGGCTCTGAGGTGTTTCTTAGCAGTATTTTTTACCATTGTAGCAGGACATGCCTGGTTTTGGGCCACCAAGCGCAGTTGCCCATGGTTGCTGGCTTAAAAACATTTATTGAACGTCATTAAAGCAGAATTTTTTTTTATGGTGTTCATACAGATCACATCCACCTTAAAATTTATTTTATGCTAATATTAACATGTGGCCAGTAAAGCTGTGTCTGTGTGGGGTATGGCAAACTTTATTTGGCAAAGAGACCAGAGCCTGGCTGCCTGATAAGGATAATCTTGTCAGAAGAAAAAAAAAAAACTACAAAAAAACCAACAGTGCACAAAAGTGCTGTTAGTTTGTCAGCATTTTACACAAACCTTCAGTGCTAAGAAGTGCTCAGAGCACATCTTGAGAGGTCCTTTCTGATGGTTTGGGAGATTCCCTCAGAGAAGATCAGATAAGATAGTAAGTGGAGGATTCTGGCGGAAAAGTGGTTTGGAATTGCAAATCAGTGGTTTGCCCATAAGTGCTTTGGGTTGGCTGTGGTGTCTTCTGATCATATATATATAGATATAAATTTTTTTCCCCCTCCAAAGATATATATATAATTTTTTTCCCCCTCCAAAGATCTTGAGAATTTTTTCACCCGTCTTTAAGCTCTCTCAAAAGGGTCCTGATTTTCAAAGGCTGGGGGTGACTGCTCACTCCAGAGCTCTGCAGGCTGATGTGAAATCACTGCTTGTTCTCTCGAGGCTCCTGATCTCGGTCTCTGATAGAGCTCCTCACTTTCAACTGCTTTAGCATAATTCAGTGCTTTCTTGAGCATTGTAGGAGGTTGAATAAATATGGTTTCTACAGTATGTATGTATACATAGATCTGTGTATGTATATATAAAGCGAGGAAACTTGGACATGCTGAGTGTTAAGCAACACACCAAAAGCAACAGGAGGAACCAGTGTCAGAACAGGACTGAAATTTATCTGTTGCTCACTGGTGATCCCACAGCTGGGTAGGATCCAACTGAGCAAACTGTGATGTGGTGACTGTTCTCTCTCATCCCACACAATGTACTTATATTGTAAAATATATATTCAGATATTTAGGAAGTCGGACATTCTTCCTGTAAGGACTGGAGGACTCGGATCAAGCCCTCTAGACCCTGGGCATTTCTTTACTGATGTGAATGTAAAGCCTTCATCTAGCAGGAAAAAATAGATTCTACAAGTTTAGTAACTCTACCAACATCTGGCTGCACAGAGAGGTAAGTGGGGATGAGGGTTTTGTTGTTCTTACCCTTTTGCTCAGCTTGGAAGAAGCAGGAGCAGAGGGGCTGGGTGGCACAGGGCTGTGTCCATCCCCCGCTGGTGGCACATGTGATGCCAGGCACAGACAGGTCCCAGCTGCCTGGCACCTGCCTGGGCTCCGAGGGACTGGCTGCCCTGAGGACTGCAGGTCCCTACAGCAAAGGTGTTGAACCTGCATAAAATGCCTTGTTTTGCTCAGGTCTGTGAGAGCCTCGTCTGATCATTCTGGCATGCTGTCATCTTCATCTTGTCTTGGACTTGAGGCCCCTGCTCTGGTCTGCCGTGTCCTTGCACCTTCACTGCACTGCTTTCATGGAAGGCATTGTTTGAGCAGAGTTTGGGAGAGTAGGAGCAGAGTGGTTTTACAGACAGCACCAGCATCCAGCTGCTCTGCTTGTCCTGCATCCCCAAAACACCCTCCACGCCCACTGTCCTTTTTCTAGTGGCTTAAAACCTGTGGGTTTGTTTCATCCGTGAGGCAGTTGAGCTATCTCCAATCTCAAGACTGAAGATACTGTTGGCATAACACAAGTATAATTACTGTGAGTATAATCAACAAGGATTACTGGATTGGTTTCTCTCTCTTCTTTCTTTCTTCAGGTGTTTAAAAAACCCCAAACTTGCATAAGAGTACATAACTTGGTAGAGTTCCCCATTGCTGGAGGCACTTTCTGAGCTGGAGCTCAGCTTCCCCTGGAAGATGTAGGATCTTGCATGCCGTCAGTCTGGATTGTGGGCGCGGTGTTGCCAAACCATGGGCACGGTTACAAGGGAAAGTTGGCATCCATCAGGGGGTCTTGTCCACCAAGATGCTGCCCCGGCCGTGGGTGGTGTGCTGGCTGGGGGCTGCTGCATCCCTTGGGACAGGGGGAGAGGGGCAGGGAGCAGAGGGAGCATCAGCAGCTGGGAGGATGCTGTGGAGCAGTGATAATGATCTGGGGCTTGGGAGAGGGTTCTCTTCAATCCTCCCTCAGTTTTGACTTCAGTGCAGTTAAAAGCTGAAGAAGGTTTGGTCTCCTTGGTGATTTGGGTGAGGGTGGAAATGGCTTTAATCTTTTTGGCTGGAGTCTCAAATGAAGGTACAACCTTCTTACTGCACCTGGCAAAGAAACTTGTTTCTTACAGGTGTAGCTTTGGTTTTTGTCCTGCCTTCTCTTGCAAATGAGCATCCCTTTTTTCTTTTACCATACATAAGCCTCCTTTTGGAAATCCTCGTTGCCATCCAGGCACCTGCATTTCAAGTCTCTATCATGCAGATTCATTTTTCTCTTTAGGCATGTGCCATGCTAACAGGCCTCAGGCTAGAACATGCTTTTTATCTGTGAATGCTTTCTCTTGTGCTTTCACTTGGAGTAGGTGATACTTTGAGGTGAAGGTGGGGGGCTGTGTCATGCTGTTGGGAGCCAAGACCTGAGCCACTGCCCCGCTTTGGAAGTCAGATTGTTCCAGACTTGTGACTTGGATTCAGGAGTACTAAAAGGTTCACATGCCATGAATGAAAGGAAGAGAGGCGTGGAGTCAGACAAGGCCTGCTTGAAGAGAGACTTCTGAGTTTAATTTTGTCGTTTGCTTTCATTTATTGAAATGCTCTAAACCTCAAGAGAAAGATTGAATATTGGAGGTGGTGTCCTCATAAATCTGGCTTTTTTTTTTTTTTTTTTTTTACTGCTGGACTAATACATGAACAGAGGTCCTGAACATCACAGGAATCCAGATGAGGAGCCTAAAAAGCACAAGTTATGCATGCATGGAGGTTGTATCAGAAGGGGTTTTTTTGAGAGATGCAGTCTTTTTGTTGAATCCTTATGGTGCAGGCTGTAAGTCTTGCCATCTCCTGGACTGCCCCAGGAACATGTTCATTAACTTCTACCATCTTCTGCATTAGCATTGGCTTCTGTGCTCCATTTAGATTTTCTTTAGAGCATTCCATAAACAACTATCATGTAAATACAGGCGTTTGTAATGGTGGTTTTAAATTAAAAAGACTTTTGGATTCATGCAAGTAGACACATGCTTGCACAAAATAACTTTTGGCTTTCCCCTAACACTTTTCAGAATAATTTAAAGGAAGAAAAGATTTGCAAACAGTTGTAAAAGAGCCATAAAAAACTGTCAAATACCAGACCTTCAGCTAATTGTAAACTGTTTTTCTCTTGGAAGTCATACAACATTGATCTCATAGTTGCTTCATTAAGAAGGTGCTTCTCTGTAGCACAGGAGCTGCTTGCCTAGGTAGCCATGAGCAAAAATAGCAAAAGATGTTGGGCTTCTGCTTTGAATGCCCAGTATAAACTAGAATAGCTCCAGGCAACTGAAGTATTCTGTACCAAAAAGGAAGGCAAGTGTTGCAGGGAGCTGAACAGGAAAAAAGCTGCAGAGCTGAAAGCTGCTTTTCTCTGCTCCCAACTGCTTCACCCTAGAAAAGGCACAGCATCTGCAGCCCTTTGCGGGCAGGATGGCAGAGGTGGGGTGTGTTTTGGAAGGATCCACTGGCACAAGAGGATGCAGCTCTGGGTGATGAGTGTGGTAGCACTTGCAGGCTTCCTCTCTGACTGACGGTCCTTATGGAGTATGGTTTAATTTTCAGTTTTCAAAGGAAGATGTGAAAAAAAAAATAAAAATCTTTCCTGGACAGAGAATTGGCTGACATCCCCAGCCAGCTGGTTAGTTGTGTGTATATATATATATATATATATTTTTTTCCCCCAGTATACCAAGGAAGACAAGCATTCATGGTCAGCTTTTTCTGTTTGGAATTAAAAAAGAAACAAAGTCAATAGTCCATTTGACTAGATTGGTGGAAAAAGTTATATGTGAACTCAGCTGTAATTCTGCAGCTGGGCAGTTTTGCTTGAAGAATGTGCCTAGTGCTTGGAATTGTATCCTTCCAATGCTGCAAACTGGAGTGTCTGCTTCAGAGAAATATTAATAGCAACCCACTGGGTCTCATCCCCAGTGTGTTCACTCTCAGTCTCTCTCCTTTAACCAGTTTCTAAAGCTCTATCATTAAATCTCTTTAAGAAGGGAAATTCTTGCCTTTGTGTGTTGGCTGAGCTGATGAATGGTCGCCTGTTATCTGCTCTGCCCATGACTGAGTCAGGCTGTCAGAGACACAGAGCTGAAGTCAAAGGGACTTTATTTCAGGCTCCTCTACCTCCCCTGGCTTAGCCATGGAGTGGATTCTCTTCCCATCTGTTCCTGAAGCAGAAACCTCCTGTTTGACAAGAGGGAGGACTGGGGATTTTATCTGGCCCAGCCATTTCCTTCTTGATTTCCTTCCCTTGCAACAATCCTGTGCGGATCCTTCACCTCCAGCCATGGGTTCAGGACATGGCCTCCTTTGCAATGATTTCTCCAGTTGCTAAACAAGAGGAGGCAAACAAATGTGTCATTGCTCACCCCTGGTGGATTTGGACATCACCCATAAGTCACCCCTAGGAGCCCAGTTGCTTGAGTTCCAAGTCTGCACTGGCAGATGAATGTCTTGGTTTGCAGGTGTTGATCTGACACTCAGGAGGTTAAATATCATATGGGTTTTTCTACAAAAGTGTCAGCTTCTCTCTGAAAAACTCACATGTGTGTTACCTGACAGCAGGGCTGTGCTTACAGAGTCCAGCTTGGGTGCAGATCTCAGCACAGGGTGTGTGGACATGACTGCTCAGACCAGTTCCAGTACATGATATTTATTGGGTAGTGCAGCTGAATTATGCAGGCAGGGTGGTGTTCTCCCCTACCTCAGAAGTAACACCTCGTAGGGAGTGGGTTTCCAAACTTTAATCAGGGTTGTTTGGCTGATAGTTTCATTTTTACTACATGCTGAATTGCTGGCCAGGAGATATTGCAGGGGAGAGGATGGGGTGGACAGGAGGCAGCCTACAGTGCAGCATGCAGAAAAAAATCAGGGAATGGTCCAGCACTTAATAACTCAAGAAGAAATCCCTGGACGTACAAACAAAACAACAGAAAAAATAAAATAGAGCCCTGAAAATCATCTTTGTGCCCAGATTCATACCAGGTACCATCACCTGTGCCATGGTCTGGTGCTCTGAGGCTGTCCTTGCTCAGATGTGACTTCTCTGGGTCATTCACCTTCCTCATCAGAAGCATGTCAGAGTCATTGAACCACCCTATAGGTTTTGGCCTGGGTGACTGTAATAACTCTCAGCTTTGTGTTTTATGTATGGTATGTTTAAGTGGTTTGGAGAGCATTAGGAAATAGGAAGGGACTACACACTGCACAGCATGGTCAAAGAAGCCCTGCTGAGTGATTCCCCCATGACTCCAAGGTGGTGAGACCAGTTGGTGTTCCCTGCTTTATGTCTCACAATCCTTCCTTTCTCTGACTCAACTGCTGCTCACAGTGAGTTCTCTTGCATCTTCTTGCCTCTTTTTTTTTTTTTTTTTTTAATGTGTATCTTTATTTCCAAAGCTTTCTCCTTCATGAGAATCACTGGGTTTGTGGCTGCAAATCACCACTCTTGACTTCAGACTGCTTTAGCATCCCTTCATGGCTTTGTTCTACCTTGCAGAAACAAAGTTTTTCCCAGCTTCCCTCAGTTTTGCCCCATTTAAACCACCTTCCTGTATCCCAGAGTCATCAGTACCTCTTCAGTGCATCAGTGCCACAAAGCTCTAATAGTCCCTGTCTGCTGGCAGCACTTCTGATTCCCAGTTACAGCCCTGTGGGGTATGAAGAAGCCTGTCTCAGAGAATACATCTTATTTTTGGAGTCTCATCTGCAGTGTGCTTTTATAGCACCCAGCAGCACTGTCTGCCAGTGGAACAGGGCACTGGGGTCTGTCACACATTGTCCCCCATGGGGTAGGAGGAGAATATGAGATCCTTATCCTAGAGCTGGGCAAGCAGAGGTACAGGGGCTGTGCAACTGGGCAGAAAGTCCCTGGAAAAGACAAAAACCAAGCATGAACCTCCTGGTGGAAATTCCAGCTGGTGGCTGAACTCCAGGGCTGTTTTTTCCCCACAGTGACAGCTTTAGTTGGTCTCCAGAAACTGCCACAATATGAATATTCAGTGGCAATGAAACATCTACAATATGGCAAGCCAGGGTGAGGATTTTGAGGGCTTGATGAACTTTGTGACAGCATTACTCTGTTGTAGGGCCACGACTGATGCAGGAATTGATTTCTCAGCTCAGGCTTCACTGTTTGAGCAGAGTTCATCCTGGTTTGCTTTTCATAATAGCGTTATTACACCTCGCTGGCAGCAGGACAAGGGAGAAGCAACCACACAGCTTTTCATTCCTTGTGTGTTCCTGTGCAATAATCAGCAGTGATGAACACCAGCCTGACAGCCTTGGATTTTTGCATATCTGAAATGTTATCAGCTGACTATCACGGTATTAACATTAATGTAAAAGACTCCTAGCTTAACTCGGAATTTTCCAACAGTTCAGGACGAAGACCCGAAGAGTTCCAATATTGAAGAAAAGGGGGGAAAATGAGCAAAGCCATGCTGCAGTAACAAGAATGCAAAAAGATGCATCTTTAAACTTTTCTTTTTCTCCTGATCTACTTTCTGTATGACTCATAAGCCAGGCTCTAAAATGGCCTCCAAACATGCATGCATAATTTTGCACATCCCAGTGTCTGCATATGCAGTGCTCTTAAATATCCCCAGGCTCTGGCTTTGCTGCTGGGGTGGAGCAGGGAAGGGGCAAAGGAGCTCATCCCCAGGAGGGCCCAAATTTGTCTTAGCATCATTTCCCTGATGGCCTTTCCCAGCCTTCCACGTGCTCTGGTCAACCATCAGCATTTGTACAACCTGTTCCTTTCCACGGGTTTATGCTGGCTTGTTAGCTTGCAAAATGTGTCTATTTTATAGTGTTTTGTATTGGGGTATTTTGTATTGTTCGTTTTTTTGGTTTTGTCTTTTGGGATTTTTTTGGTCCTCTCCTATTAAAGGCATAGCCATAGTGAGAAGACAGGGGCCTTATGAGTACATTCTGAGTGTATTCCAAGAACTAGCTGGACAAGGGAGGTCTGAGGAGAGCCAAGCTTTGGAAAAAGTCACATATGAAGCTTTAGAAATGAGGCTGTGAGCACCTTTGGGTGATGGCATTGCATTTTTTGCTTTTTACTAATATGTCAGTGAGTCCTGCCCTCTCTGCTCATGCAATCCATAAATAAATAGGCTAAAAATTAAATGCACTTACCTTTTTTACCTTTTTCTGTCAATGATTCCTGATGGAAACCCTTTTAAAGCAGTCATCTTATCTATGCTGCTCATTTTTGTAAAATAATTAGGAGCTCTTAAATGGCTCTCAGGTGTCTGAACAGGGTTTTCACCCTCAGGAGGGGATGTACAAACTGTTTTCAGCTGAGGTAATAGAGGCCAGTTAGCAGTCAGTCAAGGGTGGCTCTTTCAACACTTTATGATAATAAACCACAATTTTAGGGGATGTGTGCAGGTGACATCCCCATTTCTGAAGGTGGCCTGTGTGTGCAGTGATTCTCGACGTGTTTGTCTGGGGTAGGGTGAGCATACCTGACATAGCAGAAAGGTGTTGATTTGATTAAAATCTGCCTCTATTGTCTGGCAGAAGCCCTGAAGCCCCCTTTTACCCTTTCTGCTTGCAGAAAGAAGTGCAATTTTCATTCAGCATACATGTTTCCCTATCATCCCTGAAGCTAATTTTTTTTTTTCCTGCAGCAGTTTTGGTGAAATTATGTATCACTTGTGATAATTCATTTTAAAAATTCCTGAGCTGTGTGGCGTACTTTCATGAAAATTCATTTAGATAAAATTAGATATTATTGTTTAATGAGGTGGCATTTCAATTTAGACCTTGCATCATGCATATACCAAGAGTTTTTTATGGAATAGTTAGGTTCATTTGAGTAATAAAGGCTGAATCATGGGGGCTTTAATTCTTAATCGCTGTGAGGATTGTTATCTGTGGGATGTGAGCTGTCTTAGTGGTATTCAATCAAGTGTCCACTTAGCCGTGACCAGAAGTAATTGCTCCCAAGTGGGTTGCACAATGACCTGTTAATACTTGCTTTGACCCTCTGACCTTGTCTGCCCCATTGTTTAGGATTTTATAGCGAGCGAGTCTGCATTTCTGTGGGGTCAAGTAGATATCTGAGGTCAAACATTTTCTGATTACTCCATGGTGTACACTGTAAGTCTGTGGAGTTGTTGCATAGCAATAGTCACTGCTCCAGAGCAGGACGCGCAGCGTTGGGAAATTGTCTTCCTGAATGCATGTAAACAGTTTAATATTTTACTGAAAGAAGTTCATCTTGTAAATTAGGTATGAATAATACATTTGTAATTACTACTCATGTCTTTAAACACTTGTGTCTTAATTGGCTTGGGTATTTTTTTAATGTATTTGCGTTTTGTCTGGGAAGTTAATTGTAACTTGCAGAGATGGCAGGCGAGTTGCGTAGACTGGGAATGGCTTCGTCCTGCATCCCTGTGGCACCTGGGCTTGTGTCAGTGGTTTTGGATGAGTTGAAGTGGGGATTGCTTCATCCCTGCCTCGGACTGCTGCCACACACTATTTTATGTGCCTCTCACAGCCTTCCAGAATTAGTTTGACCTACTTGTTGATGTCTGCGACCCGTGGCCAGTTGGGATGTCCTGTATTAATTTATTGGCCATATTTAAATGTTGCTGGAAGCGTGGTCATATTGTGCAGTCATTTGCAGGAGGACTGGCCGTGTTGTGTAGCTGAAATGTGGTACTTTCTTAGCACTGTATCTGGCACAAACAAAGCCTTGGTATTGTTTGTAGTGCTACTCCCTCTTTTCATGTCGTGTTTCCTGAGTTCAGTAGCCAAAACACTTCTGCACACCCTTCAGCCTCGTGGGTCAGCTTTGCTCTGAAATAGCTTACATGCCCATCTCTCTGTATTGCATCCTAGTGCAAATATTTTGATCGTCGCTCCCTGAGCAGGGCTGGTGGGATGACACACAGCAGTTGGATCAGGATACAGTTTGGGGACAAAGACAGCTAGCATTCCTCTGAGAGAGGCAGACTATAGGCAACTGAGTAAGCAAGAAGCGAGTGCTAGAGACGAAATTATATAGCATATGTGGGGGAGAAAAACAAAACAGTGACTCTGTTTCCACTGCCAGAATATTTCAAAACAAACAAACAAGAGCGCGCAGCAAAGCATGCCTTGCAGCAATGGGAACCTGTGGGTTTTCCTCACTATGCCTGAGGCTGTGAGTGGATCTGCTCCTGCCAGAATGCTCTGGAGAGTTTGGACTGTCCCTGCTCCGATTCTCACTTAATCTTGCTTTGTTGGATGGAGCTGTCTCTTGTCCTGGGGCCTGCAAAGATCCCTGGTAAGCGGGACCAGGAGTGGGGAGCTTCAGCCTCCTTCCCTCGGAGCCAGTAGGGTGGGGAGGCTGTGGGGGTCAGTGCTGGAAAGGCAGCAGTTCTTGCCAGGTGAATGCTTTAGGGTTGATGGTTATAAAAATGCATCAGGACAAGAGTAAATGGCGTCAGGTTGTGCCAGGGGAGCGTAGTTTGGATATCATGAAAAATTTCTGCCCTGAGAGGGTGGTCAGGCACTGAACAGTCTGTCTGGAGAGTCACCATCCCTGGAAGTGCTCAGAAAATGTGTGGACGTAGTGCTTAGGGGCATGGTTTAGTGGTGAACATGGCAAAGTTTGGTTAATGGTTGGATTCTGGGTCCTGCACTGGGAGGAACTCGCTTTTGGGAGAAAGATCTTGTGCCCATTGCAGAATAAACAGAATATTTCTTAACTTTCAAAAGGAATGCAAGCAGATGCTGTGGAAATGAAAGATCCCATTTAACACAGATACTGCAGCCTTGATCTTGTTTTGTTTTTTGTTTGTTTGTGGGTTTTTTTGTTTTGTTTGTTTGTTTGTTTTTTTTTTTAATGTGGAAAAACATCTGAGATGTTACAGAAGGTTTTGGGGAAGCCTGCGTTTCCCACACGCTTTGGTCTGTGCAATGCCTTTGTAGGTGGTGTGTGGTTTGTGTCAATCGTCAGTCAGGTGCTAATGGTGATAGAGCTGCATTCAGCCTCTGAACCCAGCGCTGAGCACATTGATCTCTGCAAGCACATTTATACAAGCTGGGGGAGCTGCAGGCTTGTAGCCACAGTTTTCAGCCATCTCTAGAGTTCCTTTCTGTAGCTCAGGAGAAGGCAGAATTCCACTTCAGCCTCAGACATTGCTGTGATGAGCCCTTCCTTTGCCGTGATATCAATTTAGCTATTTCATCTTTTCCCCTGCAGACTAAGCAGCAACACAGATTGGCCGTTATAATTAATTTCGTGCAGGAAGCAAGAGCTGAATGTTCCAGCATCTCTGATTTTCATTTTGGTTGAGGAGGACATTCCTCATACCTGCTACTCTTTCAGTTACAATCCTTTCTATAAGAATGTGACACTTCTCATGGTACTGGGTCTGGGTTTGGAGGCGAAGCTTTAGGGGATCAGTGTAGTGTCCTTGTTGGATGCAGATTGGAGGAGCTGTTGATTCAAGTGAACAAAAGGATTAAAAAACCCTATGAAGGTTGCTGGGGCATTTTGTGGCACTTTGAGCTTTTCCTGTTACGACTGGTTGCATCTTGTTGCTTTTCTGAATCCACTGTCAAGACTGCAACACAAGAAAGTGAAACTCCTTTGTCAGCCCAGCCATGTCCTCACGTGATAACGGTGCCGTGTGTCTCCTTCCATTAGTCTGTGTTTTGGAAAAGTTTTTTCTATTAATGCTATGTACATGGTAGTGTGGTCCTAGGATGCCTTGCAGAGCTGCTCCTGCCAAGCACTGAACACCCCTAAGAGTTGTCAGAACTTTAAATGAGAAGCAGCGGCGCTCGGCACCTTCCAGGATAGAGCAATTTGAAAAAAAGAAAGAAAGAAAAAAAACTACCCCGCACAACACAAAACATGAGATGTAGTTATGCAAATTATGACCTTTAAATGCATTTTATATTTGGATTGAAGTTGCTAACGCATTCTTTCCAAGTTCTGTCTTTTCAGTGCAATTCTGCTTCAGGTGCTTCTCCTTTGTATTGGTGATGCCGAGCGGTGCCGGTGCTGCAGAGGGAGCGTGGGACACAATGACTGGGAAAAGCAGCTACCAAAGTGCTCTGGGATGGGTAGTGCTCAGCATCAGAGGAGCCTAAATAGGCGGATTTTAATTTCTCTGGAGGGTCTGAGCACATTAACTAGATGGCAGATTCCTCATTATCTAGATGGATTAAAATTGGTATCATGGCTGATGCCTATCCTGACTAATACGTGTAAGTAACAGCTCGCTCTACTAGAGCTATTGGATGTGGCTTGGGTGGAGAAGAGGAATTGGCTTCTGCGGAGGATATTTGCAAAAAGTCACATTTCCACCATATGTTAGCAGGAGTCTCTTTGGATGCAGGTTTTGGATGGAGTCCTCTGTTGCTGTAATCCGGTTTGTCCTTTTTCTACCACTAGTTCTGAATCATACCAACTATTTGGACTCTTCTCTGTGTTTCCTGAAGGACAGTGGGAACATTTCTGCTGGCTCAGCTGCCTTTTGCCTTTTACTTCATCTTGATGAAGAAGTAAGGTCTGGAGCACTGAAGGAGAAATTTTGTGTCAGTAAGGAGTGAGAAGGGCTGAAAAAAAAAAAAGAAATCAGGAAATTCTGCCAAATTTAAAAAAAAGAGAAGAAGAAGGAAGGCACCATGAACCTCATCAATCCTGATTTAGGTCTGGCTTGTGACAAATCATTATGTAGGAAGGGAGATATCCCTTTAATTTTTAATAGCTTTGCCGTGAAGTTTTATTAGGCAATAATCTGGATCCTGAGTGGATAAAAGATAAGTGTGAGGGCCAAGTAATTCTTTCCTCTCCTGTGCAGCTGGGAGAGGGAGAGAGGGGTCATGGCGAGCCGGCTGCCTCCCGAAGCTCAGAGCAGCATCCTTCTGTGTGCCACAGGCTCACCGAGTGCTTCCAAATGGATGTTTACAACATAAATATGTTCAGGATGTGGGTAGCGAGAGAAGTGTGGGAATAGACGCGAAGGTGCATGGGAGTGGGGATGCGAAGGGGGAGGTGTGAAGAGAGCCAGGAGAGTGTGATGCACATTTTGCAGATAACTTCTCTTCGGGTACCTCCTTCCAGAGCCTGGGTGTGGACTCGCTGCTCCTGCCTGCGTGTCCTGGGGCTCTCTGTTTGCTGCAGAGAGGTTCTCTTCCCCCTTCTGTGCTCACGTCACCAGCCCCTTGCTTCCAGAACGGTTCATTTCCAGGGACCAGCGGCTGATAATGAGTGCAGATTGGTCAAGTAGCTTAATTTGTAGTTTGGTGGTTGGTGGTTGACGTTTCTCACTGTATTTCCCAGGCACTGAATGCAATAGACACTTCACTGGCACTTAATAAAGCAGTGTGCAGGGCACTCCTCGATAATACAATCCTTATGCCAGCCCGGCTGCTAAACCCAGGAGTCCCTCAGGCAGTAGCAGACAACTCCACTTGGCGTTGCTGCTTGTTTTACTCCTGTCTCAGATGACTAGGCAGCATTTTGGAGATTTTAAGGCAGTGTGTTATTGCAGTATCTGGGATGAAATTACCACTTACAGATGTAGAGGTGACAATCTGACTCCCTTTGGCTGTTGAGCTCCGGTGACTCGGGCAGGCTGGTGGTATGGAGTACCTTCATTGCACTGTGACAACCACCAGAAATGAGCATCTGGCCCTCTCTTGTCATTTTTCCCCTTTCGTTTTTTTTGAACATCTGCTCGCCTGATTGTTTTCTGGTTTTGTTATTTTTTGTTCTTTTTTTTTTTCCTTTTCTGTGGCTCTTTTAATTTGTGGTGAATGTGTATTTAATGTAAGTAAGATGTTAGCTTCTGTCTAGTTTTTCAGCGAGCATTCCAGTAATTACTGGAGTACCTTTGAATGCTACAGCTGCTATTTCTAAGTTAGGGAATCACATTTTCCAAGCATTTATAACTGAACTCACATGGGTAAAATTTGGCATTCAGATTGCCATCCCACATATCTTATTTTGTCTTGATCCTTTAAGTTAGTGTTATCAGCTTTGTATTTGATTAAAATGGCAAAAATGGCTTTTTGCTTTGGGTGGGCTTGTAGTGGTGGTGTTTTACGAAATTGTTTTAATTTTTTAAAAATTTCTGTTGGTTTGGGGCCTGAAATTATCATTTTATTTTTTTTTTTTTACTACTGCTGTAGGCTAGTATCTCTTTTCTTTTTTTCTCTTTTATTCCCTCCCTCTCTGTCCTCCTTAGCCCTTATTAGTGTGAATCAGTCACTATTATTTTAATATTACTTGGGTTTTTTATATTGCGTCTCTAAGGAACTTCTCAGAGCGTGGTTTGATCTTTCTGCTGATGTCAGGCAATCTTTTCATGCCAAAGGATGCTGGCTAAGGCCAGGCTTCCCCCCACACCCCGTGCCCTCAGTGCTGTGAACTCAGTTTTTCCAAGTGCTGCTGGAGAGCTGTGTGCCGAGTTCCTGTTGATTTTAGAAGATTTAAAAAAACAACCACCATGGTTTAAAATTCTGCTTACCTCTTCATCACAAATAGATGCATTCTGTCCATAGGGTTGGGAGGATGCCCCTGGAATGGCTGCATGGGTGGCAGTGCTTTGCATTATTGGAATGCTGGGTGGATTTGAGGATGTCCTAGTGCTGTCGTCACAGCTGCAGCCCAGCAGCTGCTCTGCAGCATGGACTGGCTCACTCTCATTTTCTCTCCCTTTCTTCCTTTTCAAGCTGTGATGTCTGGTCCAGAGGAAATGTGATTTTTGCGTTTTTTTCTGCTCAGAAAGTGTTGCTTTTGTGGTTTGTTGTTTTTTTTTTTTTCGTTTTTGTAATGTTTTCTGGAGCTTACAAGTTGAAATGTAACAAGGGGGGAAAAAAAGCCCAAAGGAAGAGATCTGAAGTTTGACCTCCAAATATACTTAGTAGATATGGTGGAAGTTACAGAGCTTTTCTATGGAGGAAATAAGGTACAATGTGTGGTTTGTTTCTGTGGGCTCGTGTGCCAAATGTAGGGCAGACGAGTATACAGTAAGACCTGAAGTGATTGATCTGGTAGAGCTAAGGACTTAAATAAATTATATTATTTAAAAGTCTGAGAATACAGCTGGACTTAATCAACTGCTAGTATTAATTTAGACCATTGATATCAGCAATAGTTTTGTTCCCATTTTAATATTTGAATCGCTTTACTCTTACTCCTGGTAAATGTTCTTTTTATTGGATAAATAAAATGATGTTTCATGTGTAGTTATGCTTTGATTACATACATTGGGAGAGAAACATATACAAACTTGGAGGATAGATGGTGGAGTTCAACTTGAACTGTGGTTTTATTTGCATGTTACTGTAAACTGGTATTTATAGGCCCTGCAGTACTTGGTGCTCCCTGCTTCTGCCATGGAAGGTAGATTCAGATGCATGAGCCTGGAGGAACACCCTTTTCTTTTCCAGGATCAATGAGGTCAGGAAAAGTTGTGCCCATGTATACAAAACTGGTTTTAAGTGGCTGTTCTAAATTAGAATAAATCTGTGTCCCACCAATTAAGCTTTGAATGTGAGCCGATACCGCTCGCTATTTTAAACAAGCAGCATAATAAACACAAAAAATAAAATATTTCAGAGAAAATACTTGGAGAGTTGAGGCATTAATTTAGACATTAGATTTGCTGTATACAATCTGTTTCACAGGAATTTAAAAGGCATTATTGCTACCCTGGGTACTCTGGAATAAAGATGAAACAGCATCAGGGAGTGACTGTCCTGTGAGCTGTCTGCAGGATACTTACAGGCAGAAAATGACCCAAAATGCTCTGCCCACGGGGTCTGTGGGTGCATGGTGGGGTGGGTTCCCCTGCCCCAGGACCTGCAGGGAGAGCATCCAGACAGGACTGTGGATTTTGGCTCATGGGCGTTTTCAGAATCGCTGAAACTCGGGGAATTCATAACTTTGGAATTCAGCAGATCTGCACAACTCCGTGCATCTGCGCCTCCGCCAGCGCACGCCTGCTTCCTGCTTTCCTCACCCTGAGCATCCTGGGCTGAAAATCCCGTGATTAATGGCCCCACTCACGGGTTTGAGCTCCGAGCATCTTATCATCAGCCCCGGGAAGGTGAAGTCGGTCATGGCTGGGAGGGAATGGCAGTGCTGGGTGAGCCCAGGCCGGGCTGGGGCGGCTGCTCTGTGGTTTGTTGTGTCTGGTTTGGTTCCTACTTTTCGAGTTGCAGTTGCATTTGGTCATTCAAAGCTTATTTTCCTAGTCTGGCCAAGCCAGCAGGATCCCCGTGCGCTGCAGGGGAACATAAAACATCAGCCTTTAAGCTGGAGTGCTCAGTAGATAAGGATTTTAAGACTCTTGCATCATGCGCTGTGTCTTATGGGCTTACTTAGTATACTCCATTTGATTTAATTTAGATATTGAATAAGGAGAAACACTTTAAAAGCCAGAAAAAGTACTGCACATTGTAGCGCCTCTTCTTTTCCCCATTGCCTTAAAGACAGATGGCCGGGAGGGCCAGCTTAGGCTGTGATCACATTTATTTAATTGTAGGCAGTAATAGGGTGTTTTCAAACTGCTTAAAAATGATGTTACACCTTATCTGTGAAATGTTTCAAAAAGCCAGCAAGAATTCCTTGGGCTTTTGTTTTCTTTCTTCTTTTCCATGACTAAACGTAAAGAGTAAGTTTTCAATCTTTTCAAGGATTAGGAAATGTGCAAAATTAGCGGATTATTTCCATCATATGCATGGGGGAGGGCATGAAAGTCAGAGAGTGGCTCTGCCAGTGGTCTTCCCTTTTGTTTCCCATCCCATAAATACAAATACAAACACAAACTGCAACTGAGTTGCTGTAGAAGTTGCTTGAGCGTTGCTGAGTAGCCGTTTATCCTGCTAAAAGATTTGGTTTGCTGCGTGTTAGTGTTAGCAGGACTGGGGAAGGCTGGGTAGCAGGAGGTGCTGTTTGGATGGCATTCCCAGGAAATTGGGTGACCCTCTGGATGGGGTTTGCTTGGCGGCAGTGCTGCCTGAGGGGTTGCATGTGGTGTCACCACCCTGCAGGAAGCTGTGACAAGGGGCTGCTGTCTGTGCACAGTATAGATCAGCAGAATAGCAAACCTGCCACAGAACATTTTAGTGCAGCAGTGAGCGGGGAGCTGGCAGAAGTGAAATATTTGCAAGTCATAAAAGAAGCAGGTTTGGGAGTTCTGTGGTGGGATTGGGATTGTTTGCAAAGTTCCCTCAGCTGGCCAAGATGCTTGTGCTGTATTTCATCACTGTAACAGGCTTGCCTTTCTCTAAACACCACAAAAAGTGCCTTTGGATTATAACAGATTTGCATTTATTATTTTATGTAGCATATATTTATATCATACGTTCTTGCATTCATTTTTATATATAGATAACTTTGCATTCGAGACTATTAGTTGTTGCATGAATCTGCACCACCCTGCAGTTATCACGGCTGCACATTCTCTCTGTCAGTGAGAACCTGGAGGATCTTCAGAGTGGGTGAAAATTATCCCAGACATAGGTTTAAAAAAAGAAAGGGGGGGGGGAAAGGGCAAAAGAAAAACAGGCCTCCCAAGAGCTGTGGTGGAACCTGGTATTAGCAAATGCTTCTAGGAAGTTTGACTGAGAGCCATATGGCAATGTGGGGAGTATTATCCATCGCTCCAGAAGTTGGTCTCTGAATCAGCCTATTGACTTCAACAGCACTTAATCATGTGTTTTAGTTCTTCTTTGAAAAGGCTTGCATTCCTGAATCATGTCCTCCGATTTTAACCACTAGACGGTACTTTGTTGTGTGGTAGCAGACAAGTTCAGTCATATTTCTGTGACTAAGTTTGCAAGTTGTGACTGCATCACTAGTGAAGTATGCTGATGAATATTCCCCTTCTTATCAGAATCCAAACATTTGCCGCTGTTCCTGAATTTTAGGGTGAGACTCAGTCACTTCTGGGAAGCAGTTGGTGGGATGCTGTGGGATACTTTGAATGTTCTGTGTTCATCTGTAGCGTTGTGGATGCTGTGATGGAAACAAACAGAGGCAAAACCAGTGATTTCAAATTACTGCCTTGAATTCTGCTTTCAAAATCCCTGAGTGTTGGTGGTGATCAAGCCCATAAAATAAACCAAAAACTAGTCATGTGTGTCCAAATTTGGATTGGATTTGGATGCTGAAGGGTCTGTGGGGCCTCAGATGTGGCTCTGCTGTGCCAGGGGTGATTTGGACTCTGGTGGAAGAAAAGGTGGGTTTGTGTGTCTTGTTGGGATGTACTGATTTGTGTCCATGGCATGCACAAGTGCCCCCTGCACAGGTGGAGTTGCCAGGAGCCAGGTCTGGGTTCCCACAGGTCCCACGGGCTCCGTTCACAACTGCCACAGAGCAGAACTGCAGGGGAAGTTTGTTCCCATTTCTGGGGATTCCTGCTCTACTCTGTTCATTATTAAAAGGAAACTCAGGACAATCCCCTGTGCCACTACCTGGCTTGGCACACAGAGTGCAAAAATCCCTGTCCCAGCCCTCTCCTGGCGAGGAGGTGCATGGGCTTCGCTTTCATCCCTAAGATTCATTATATTTCAGCAGAATTTTTTGTCTCACCTTTCTGTGTTTTTACAGCTAAAGCAGTTTTTACTTCCCAACTTTCAACATCTGGAATTCGGTTTCAGTTTATTAAAAAAAAAAAAAATCATAATCCGCAGTCTGGATGAAACACCAATGCCTTTGTATTTGTCCGCAATTTTAAGTTTCAATTTTGTATCCTTGGTAAATGCCAAAAGTCCCAAGTCATTGTGGGTTCAGTAGCTGCCGTTCCTTAGGCTTAAACCATTTTTTTTTTAGCTTATTTTTTTCCTGTTAGGCACTTTTCTAATTGGGGATAATACCAAAATGATTAATCAAATTAAGCATGAGAGCAAAGTAGCTGGTGCACAAAGCTGTGTATTGCTGCTGGGTTCAGCAGCGAGGTTCTCTCCCTGTAGCTGCAGTTCCTTAATGGGCCTCTTAGGCTCTGGTTTTTTTTTTTTTTTTTTTTTTTTTTAATAAGGTGCTGTGTAGATCCCATTGACTTCAGTTGTTGATTGGGATGCCTGACAGCCGGGAAATTAAGCCCCTTCTTTGTGACCGACTTGAAGGCCAGATTTTCAAGGATTTTCGAATGCTTAGCACCCGTAATTGGTGTTAGATTTTTTTTTTTTAATTTTTTTCTTTTATTTTTTTGGGGAAAAGTTCACTTCTCATTTGGACATGTAAATAAGGGTGAGAGATTATGATACTTGTAGCAACTGGTGCTGCTGGGATATAATGAAGTTTCTTTAGCACAACTTGACTAATGAGCTGCTTACTTCACTGTCCCAGTAAGTTTTGTTCTTCTGCATTTCTGCCTTGTTTGCGGATGCTGAGCATTCCTGTATATTCTGCTTCTGGAGGAGAAACTTCCTTGCTTCAGCTCCATTTTTCTGTGTTTTCTATAGTGATTGTGAGGGACAAGGAGGGGGAAGAATGAGTTGAGTAAATTAGACAACTGTTGGAAAAAAAGGGGGACATGCAAAATCAAGTGTTCTACTTGCGTAATCTGTTTAACACCGAGCCTCGGAGCCTTGTGGGACACAGGAATAAAAGGAACATCTGTGCAGGCCACATGGCATGCTCCGGAGGAGCCCTCCATCCCAGGCAGCTCTGCTCTATTTGCAAATAAAAGCTCCAACCAGCATCAAAAAGTTGAGGTGGATCCCAGCTGAAAGGGGAGAACAAATGTTACCACTCGGCGCAATGAGGTTCCCCTTGCAAGCAGACTTTGTGGTCTTTTTAGAGATGCTTTGGACATGTGTTTCCAATGCAGTTTATTTAAAGGGGGAAAAAAGGAGGAAAAAGGAAAAAGGTTACTTATTTTGGAGAAAAAATTATCTGTATTGAAACATTTTAGCTGATCATCTCAAGCTGCAGTCAAAATATATTAGGTAGAAATAAGAATAGGATGTTAGGAGTTTTTGGTGGGGGGTATATTTTGTTTGTTTGGATTTTGGCAGCGATTTTTTTTGTTTGTTTCTTTTTTTTTTTTTTTCCCACCTGGATGTAGCTATCCTGAGATCCCAAGGCTTTGCTGTCTGATCTTACTCCCTTTATTTTGCTGCTGGTTCTGGTGGCTGATAAACAGCTCCATGGTTAGGCAGAGCCCTGGAGAGCTCCTCTGGCCTCACTCCCCCAGGACGCTCACCAGAGGGGAGGATAAACAAGCCAGCAGTACATTTTATTTCCATTTGGAACCTGTTAGAGTGCAAGGACACATCTAGTTCGGTGCTTTGGATTTTCTAGACAGGCTGTATTGTTTTTAACAGAGTCATGTATCAGCAAGCCTGGTAATCTGTACCAAGAAGGCATGTATTTTTTAATATGTAAATAGGAAAGGATGGTGTTTCATCTTTATTCCAATGTACCCAGGGTGGCAATAAAGCTTTTTAAATCCCTGTGAAACAGATTGTATATGGCAAAATTAATGTCTCAACTCTCCAAGTATTTTCTCTAAAATATTTGAATTTTTACGTTTATTATGCCGCTTGTTTAAAATAGCGAGCGATATCAGCCGTGCATTCAAAGCTTAATTGGTGGAACACAGATTTATTCTAATTTAAAACAGTCACTTAAAAACAGTTTTGTATATATGTATACATGGGCACAACTTTTCCTACAGTTGTCTGGTTTGGAGCAGTCTCTTAGGCACTGATGTACGAGTTGAACCTGTTTTCTTTTGTGCAACATGGCTTTGAGAAATCATTAGCTAAAACAGGGTTCTGTCGTTGCAGTGCAGTCAGTAAACAGCCTGACATGAGTCGTGTGTGAGATGATTGAAGTTCTGCCTTTGATCAGGCCTGGATTGTGCCAGATACAGTCCCGAGGTGTGTGTCGATGCATGTGTGGATGTATTCATGTGTTGGTGAAAGCTGCTTTAATGAAAATTTGGCCAAGTAGCAAAATAACCTGTCCATCAGCGATTGCCACAGCACGATGATGATGGAAGAGCAGCAAAAGGAACTGCAGCCATGTGCTCATCCATGTCACCCTCCCCAGGCAGGGCATGGGTATCTGGAGGTGCTTTGGATGATTTTCCTTCTTTTTCAGTCACATTTGTCATTTGTCTTTATTTCCCCAACCCCTTTCTGACTCATCCCGTTCCTCGCCATCATTTTGTGAGGACTTTTCTTCTGCCACCTGCTTTCTCCTTTAGCTGGGCTCTGTTCTAATGCCCCATGTGGTGTTGGGGGGATGTTTTGCAGCTTTGGGGGGGTTGGTGTGGGTCACCTGGCCAGATCCGTGTAGCAGTCCCTGACTCGCTCCAGTGGAGCACGGGAATTTCAGATACTTTCTTGTTTTGCAGCCAGTTGCTGTTTTCTCACACTGCACCTCTTCTCATTCCCCTGTGCACGCTCTGCTGCCTCTCAGGTGTGTCCTGCCCTTTGCAGAGCTCCCTCACACCCAGGCAGCCCTTGGCACAGGTGGCACTTCCAGCAGCTCAGGCACTGCTGTTCCTTTTGCAACGTAAACTCTTGACAGCTCTTCAGTGCATCAGGTGCTGCAGCCAGTTTTGTAGTATAATGTAGGAAATGATGCTCTGGGTTCCTTCAAAAGCCCCAGGAGCAGCTGGACCCCAGGGTGGAGATGCAGACAGAGAAAGGTGAGGGACCTCATGCTGATGAGATGAAGTCCATAGTGATCAGCCCATAGCCTGAGCTGTGTGCCCCTGCCTTTGAGGTTTAAATGGTGAAATATTAAAACTTGTCTTTCAAATTTGCTCAATATTACGAAGATTAATTTTTGTTGGGGGCAGATTAATAGGTTTCCTATTCTGATTAATACAGTGATAATAAAAACGTTGTGATTGCTGGAATTAATGAAGCCCAGATTCCTGTTTCAAGGTTTGATTGACTTTGTACTTCAGTTATGCTAAAGCTGCTGCATCTCATTGCCCCTTATCGAGCTGTAGCCTTCAAAGAATCTGAATGGGAGCAGGGCAGTGCTCCTGCAGGTCTGTGTTAGAGGGCTGTTTTGGAGGCCCTGTCAAAAAATCTTTTGGGGAAGACGGTTTGCCAAAAATTGATCAAGGGTTTTGCTCATGTTGCAGCAGTATTAGAGTTTCTGTGTCTTTAACCCAGCGTGCTATTTTTGTGGAAGTTGTAGAAGAGGAGTGGCCAACTGAAATGTGTGGGCACATCATTAAAAGCTTCAATTTGTCAATGCCAGATCGAACTGGAGTGTGTGGGTAGATCATTAAAGGCTGGAGTTTATCAGAACCGATCTATAATCTGTTCCTCTCGCTCCTCCACCCTTCCCCCCAGCAGTATGGGTTGTTTCTCCAGGTTCTCCAGCACTGAGATCCATGGAAGTGTCTGAGCTGCCTGTGTGCCCCTGGGCTGTGCTGGGCTCCCTCCTGGCAGGCAGCTGCTGTGCTGGGCTCAGCCTGGAGCCAGCTGGCTCTAGGAGTGAGCTGATCCAGTGGGTTTGGAGGCCACCAGTGGGGCAATCCCCAGAGTTAATGCCGTGAGAACTCGGTGTCTTTGGGAGCTCTCTGCTCCCATTAATCCAAGGGATTCAAAAGATGCAGGTGGGGCTGGGTGCAGAAGGTACATGGTGATCATGTAGGCTTTGTTCCCTTGGGAAAACTGGCTGAAGAAATGTTTCGTGGAGTGAGGTCAGTTTTTATGGTGTAAGAAGCATCCATTTTTCCAGGTGCACTGTCAGAGTTCAGGCCAAGCTGAATGGAATGTCTTTGCCTCCTCCCTGTACTGCTTCTTATTCCTTGGGTAGGAGCTCTCTCAGCTTGCAAATCTGCTTGTTGGCACAAGGGTGCCAAGTTATTCCTTATACTGAGGAAGGATGTGAGGAGTGATCTGCAGGTGAGGACAGTGCTTCTGTACACTGTAGCCCTCATCTTCTGCAGACCATATATATTATTTAGACAATAATTTTGCTTCAAAATTCTCGAACATTAACTTTTTTGAGCAAGCATTAGCTAAAATGAGCCTCAATTCCTCATCTTCTAAAGAGGGCTAATGATACTTTCCTGCCCTACAGATGTATCATGTATAAAGATTAATTGAATACTGTAGTGCAGCAGGTCAGCTGGAGAAATCTTGTCCCAACATATGTAGATGCAGTTTTCTGCTCAGCTACAAATCCATCTGCATATCTGTCATCAAGCACAGCAATAAAGCAAAGCTCGGATGTGTGTCTGTGACACTGCTCCCTTGCTTCTCTCAAGTGCTCTGCCCCTCATGAATAAAATACAACCAATGCAAGATGCAGGTCACTTTTGGTTTGCAGGTATTTCAGGGTCTCTGAGAAAGAAGTAATTTTTAGCATTAATGCTGTTAAAAAACCCCTTTTGGATCTATTTTTATTGTGTAGCACAGTTTTGTAATAGGGTCACATAATCCCTATATTTAGATTTCTGAACCCTTGTGATCTTTGAGCTCATTCAGCAAAGAACGGGAGAAAGCCTCAGGGCCAGAGAAGTACCTGGATTTTGTCTTACAAAATTTCATGCAGTTGTTGCTAAGACAGAAGTTTCCAGCTGTTCCCCAGGAAGGCTGCAGTGGACTGCCAAAATAATTAACTCCATGAGATTAATTTGGGGGTGGCAGTACTTGCCCCTGTCAGAGTGCTGGTGGATGTGGGAAGGCTGGGAACAGCCACTGCCTTGGGGATTGTGTTGAGGGTGAGGATTGAGGCGTGAAGGGCTCAGAAGCACCACAGGTGATTTCTGCTTTCATACTTTTTCTTCTTCGAGTGTTTTTGAGATGTTTTTCTCCATTGCAAAGTCTGCTTTGTCCCGTGGGGTTTGTGCTGCAGGTCCCTGTCGTGCAGAGGTCCTGGGAGCAGGGGCTCTCCCAGCTGTTGGTGCATCCATTAGGGCAGTGTGCCCTTCCCCAGTTTGGGCAGGCGCCAGAGCTTCTGTTTAAATGCCACGTGGTTTCATAGGTGTGATGCAGAACAGCCCTGGGAACACCTCTGGTTGTATTTCTGAGTTGTTACTCGGTGCAGATACTTTATCAGTGAAGATATTATACATCTTACTTTAAAATACCCTTATTAGTAAAATGGATGTTTCATTTGCACAGGGAGTAGCTTCCTCTGAGCTAAGCTTAAGCTCAATCTGTGTTACTAATAGCTGGGGAAAAAAACCCCATACTAATTGGCATTTCTTAACTGATGTTTGCAAATTTTGCCTTTCTACCCTGAACATCAAATAGTTTTTATATGTGTTTTTACTTATCTCAGAGGAAAGATTAATGCTAACAAGAGATGGTACATTTTATTAAGGTTTTATCAGGATGCAGTGAGTGAAGACAGAGTAAATAGTTCAGAAACTCAGAGAGTGTTATATTTTGATAATGCAAAGTAGGTTAAAGTATCTGGATTTTGTGCTCAGTACAGTGTTTTCAGGCAGAATGTGGATTTGGATGGTGACACATTTTGGTATTTAGAAGGAACATAAGCTCTCCTGTCGGAGGAGCACGTTGCAAATGTAAAATAAGCATTTGTCTCTAAAAACCTTTCTTAATATTGTAAGTTTTGGTTTTATTTAAAGCCAAATAGAGTCTGCTGTGTGATAGTTTGATACATAGACATGCTTCTGTAATGCTCCCCCCAGCTCCAGCATTTATTACCACCTTTTACTTTCAAAGGAAAACGGTAGGCTTTGATATGATTCTATCTGAGTGAAGTTTTAAAACATGTTTTTGTCTTTCAGTCTCCTGAGAACATTTTTTCTGAGTGACTCCGGCTTCCAGATACATTTGCCATGAGAAGGGTTCCAATCCTTTCCTGTATTTGCCCTGAGTCATGAATGGATATGTGTGATGCCTGCAAGTAAAACTGGTGAGTTGTCAAGCCTGAGTTTGCAATAGCTCTCACTTATTCTTTCTTGCAAATTATCTTCCCCTCATTTTTCTCTCCCCTTTTTAATATGGTGGTGGGGGGTTGTATTGTCTGTGTTTAAAAGCAAGTCACCAATATTCTTAAAAAAACCCAAAGCAACCTTCATTGTCATGAAATAGCAGAAATACCAAATATTACCTATACAGAAAAAATATTCCTTTTTTTCTTCTCTTCATCCCCCTCAATCCTATGAACTGTGATATCTTTAGTGGTGAAACTGGAGTTCAGTCATGCAGGCAAAGCTACTGCCCAAAACTTGCAGATAGACAGCATCTAAACCAAGCGTATGTGGGCAATTCGTGTTGTGATTAAATATGGATATGGAGAAGTCTCCTTGCCATCGTGTGTCACATGATGGACTCTCAAAGGAGCCATTGCCAGCAGATAATTACCTCCAGCATTTGCTGCACTTGCATCCCAGTGACAAAATGGTGTCACTGGTACACAGGAGAGCTCCACCTCGATGCTGCTGCCCAGCCTGGGGGATATGGGGACAAAGCCCTGAACAACCTGCTTTGATCAAGCTCCAGAGGATGCTGGAGTGAGACCCCTCCTCTGTTAAGGACCAGTTGCCAGTTACACCCTCAAGAAGCCCCCTGGTCCCTTTTGTGCCATGGTTGTGCCTTTTCCAGCTGTCTTTGTCTCCCAGGAACCTGGCTTGGGGAGCTTTCCATGCCTGCTCCTCTTACCTGTCTGCTCCTGATTGCCTCTCTTAATAAGTGGGTGAGAGGAGGGGCAATTTAGTTTGGGAAAACAAGAATCATCTCATTCTGCAGCAAAACTGGAAAGTCTGTGTAAGAAATATTTCAAACCCAGGAAATCTGCATAATTAAATTGTGTAGGAATTGGGAGCACAAATTGTTTTTTTTAAATAAGTTCAGGTTTCTATTATATATTTAATATCCCTCTGTGTGTTGGAAAGTGCATTTCAATTCAAAGATTATAAAACCCGAGAAATTCATACAACAGTGAATTGTGGGGTTTTTTTTTTGTTAAGTTTCCATTTTTTATTTTTTATTTTTTTCCAGAGGTAGCATAATTGCTGTGCCATTTAGCAAAGATTATAATAGCTGTTCAGTTTTTACCGACTGGTATAGTAAACAGTTGAATAAACCCATATGGCAGCTCAAAGTGTGCATAGAGGAGAGGGATTCTTACCATTTCTTTCATGTCTGAATTACCAACCTCACTGAAATGACTTAGATCCCCAAACAGGGACCAATTCCCGACTTCTCCAGTCATGCAAAAATTTCTCACTGCTCTGTCGCATGTGAACCAATTGATTTTAATCACAGTGGTTAGGTAATTAATTATTTCTTTGTGCCTATAAAGTATGCATGGGAAATGTGGGGTTATGTGCAAGGTACATGCCTCAATTTAAAGCACTCTATGCATTTGCTTAATGCCTCTTTAGTAAATGTAAATAATGCCTGGGGTTGGAATCTCAATATCCAGGTATTGTTAAAGATCAAGGCACTTCTAAGGCTGGCATGGGTGAAGTGTGGCATCGCTGGGTGCTGTGACAGCCCCGTGGCACTGCTTGTAATGGCACTTTGTGTCTGGTCACAGGGTGGCAAAAGGAAGGACCAGAGTGCTTCAAAGCATCCACTTGAAATACCAGGTTGAGTTATGGAGGTGTGGAGCTGTGGCCCGCCAGCATCTGGAGTGAAGACAAAGTGTTTGAGTAACGTGCCCTCTGGATACCTTCACTATTAAAAAATAAAAGCAATGAGAAGAATGATTGTTAACTCCCTCCAAATGCTGGCTTGAACAAAGAAAAAGACTCGCTCTATTCCTCCTAAAACTCACTTACTTCCAGTTATCTTAAAATTTTCATGTCACATAATAGCTTTAAAATACCTTCTGAATGCATTAGACTCTCTAGGTGCTTAGGAAATATTGCAGAATAATAACACAAAATGACCAAGCATTGAGCATTCCCACTGGAAAGGAGCAGTTGGCCCAAACTGGTGCTTGTGTTCATCTTAACCCTGATGTACGACCAGCCCTCCACCATAATTCTATCAAGAGATGGTAAGTTGCCTAGCAATGTGCTGACTGCAGAGGGTACGTGTCGAGCTAATTCAGTTTTTGTTCTCGTTTTCCTTGAGAGTTCAGCTTAAAGGAGTGATCCTTTCTCCGGCTGCAGCAAGAGCCACTTCTCGGCCGTCTCTCTTGTTCCCTTCTCGAGTGTCCCTGGTGATGTCAGGAATTCATTCACCGCCTTAAAGGTTTCCAGCTTATTGAGTAACCAAATGTGGTTTCTGCTGATTGTGTTGACTGAATACGTAGGGCCTTTCGAAGAGGCAAGGGTTTTATTTAAAGCAGAGCGTTTAGTTGTATACCATTTTATGGCAGGCAAAGGTCATCTGGGGTAAGCAGCCAGAACAGTGAATTGCCTCATTGCAGCACCTCGGAAAATAAGAGAGAGAAAGGTACAGTAAAAGGTTTTAACAAATTGCTCGTAGTTATAAATTTTTAAAGTGGAGGAGTTGGTGCTGTGTACGTTTTTAAATTGGAGATAACCATGCTTGGAGGATAAATTGAGTTAAGAACGGAACAAATCAAAATAATGGGGTGGTACTAAAAGCCTGGTGGTGCTGCCGGCGGCGCTGAATGCCGAGCAGACAGCGCGCCAGGGACCTGCCGTGTCCCTGCCCTTCCCACATGGGTTTGTGGGGACCTTTCCTTGTAACAGTGCCCCTCTCCTCCCTCAGTCCTCCCCTCTGGCTCCTGGACACAGAAGGGGCTGGATTTGCCCTGTGATGCTTCTAGTGATACCCAGGGAGCAAGAGGCAGAGGGGTTTGTCCGTGGAGCAGGAGTGGGTTCCCCCAGATGTGCTAACCCAGATGTCTGTCAGAGGGGTGGGGGGAGCTCCAGGAGCCCAGCCAGGTGTCCCCTGGCAGAGCTGCTCAGGGGAAGAGGTGGCAGCAGCCCGGAGATGTCACCTCTGTCCTTGCAAGATCTCCCTTGCTTCTTGTGGCATCAGTGGCTCCAGTAAGACTTTGCTTTTCTGAAACTTTTCTGTCCGTGGAACTTTCTCTGTGGCAGGGGGAGGAGAGAAGAAGTAATTTTAACAATTTAATAAAGTACATAATGTAGGTTTTATAAGCTGGTGTGAATGCTCCTAAGTATTTTGGTCTTTTTTCATAACACAATGAACCTAATATTGGTAAAAATACAGATCTTAGCTGCCACCATAAAGAGAGGCTAGATTTAATAAACAGTTATGAATGTTGGCAGCTGCCTATCAGATTGTATAACATCGGCTATAGCACATGAAGACAGTGTCAACTTACATTTTATCTCAGAAGTATTTTCAAAGCATTTATTTTGCTTTCTCTTGAGTCCTTAACCTAATTCAAGTTATATAATTGGCGGAATATTTTTCCACACCGCTAATTGGCTGGGTGCCAGCGTGGAAACCATTGTATGACTTGATGATGATCAGGAATTAACATGACATTTGCGTGGTGGTAATGGAATACATTAGTAATGTAATTCATGACTGTAAGAAAGAGACCATCATCTCCCACCTCTGATCAGCAGG
This sequence comes from Cettia cetti, assembly GCA_013401135.1. Lineage (NCBI taxonomy): Eukaryota > Metazoa > Chordata > Aves > Passeriformes > Sylviidae > Cettia > Cettia cetti. Next base: position 62,363 of record VZUI01037141.1, on the reverse strand, counting down.
AGGGGCTGGGAGGATGATGAAATGCTCCCAGCAGGCACCTCACAGCAGTGGCTGGCCAATCTCGATGTCAAATTTAGTTTTAAATTCTTCAGACAAAGCTGTAATGCTTACCAATTAATTACTACAAATGTCAATTAAAAATCTACCAAATAATGCAGTAAGATTAAATTTCAATTAAAAAAATTACATTTAACAAGGAAGATACAACATTATTTTAATGAATTCTGCTGAAGGTGACAGTTTATCTAGATATATTTATACCGTGTAGGTGGATCTAAATTCATTGGATGATGTTAACCATGTTACTCAGTGTACATATTAGTTTTGAAAATTATTTCGACTTTGGCTATGTCCTGGAGGAGCTGGAGCATCAGGGGGCATTTCTCATCACCAGGAGAAGGGGGAATTTCACGCCTTCTCAGGGAAAAAAATCTTCTCACACCTAAACGGAAGGCTTTAGTGCAGAATTCTATCCTGACCAAATTTATGGCATTTTTCATTGCTTTACATTTAGAAAAACAAATAGAGCATTTTTATCGTGGCAATAGAGCAAGCCCTGACTTTTCTACATCTATAATGATTTCTTGGGACAGTTTTACAAGTAATCTGTTTTATCATACAAATAATACCTACTATTCCAATAGGTCACATAACAGGAGAAGATTTTGCTTTGGGAAGGTGCTGAACTTAAAGGCCTGAGCAGAGCTTTTATCTGCAAGGCTTCACCCTGGCTCGGTAGAGGTTGTGAATGCATGATTAAAATCACTTTGTTGATACTTGAGATGCTTGAAGGGATATTTTGAACCAGGAGTGGCACAGCAGAGATGATGTGGGGCATGTGAAGTCGTGAGTTTGCAGGTGTGTTTACCACAAACTCTTGTATACCACCTGTACCTCTTTGGAGGTAGCAAAGTGCTAACAGAGCAAAGTGGGGCTTGTAGTGGAGTTTTGTGTGGCAGCAGCTTTGTTTTTGTTGCTCAGGGCAGTTTCAGGCTGTAGGAGGTTGAGGTGCTTTGGGAAGGCATGAGTGCCTGCAGTCACCAACATGGCACAGGGGCAGAGCTGGGCTATGCAAGTGGCTATCTTGGTATTTAAGTATTTATGAGATCTGAAAAACACTTTATCAGCTTCCTTGAACTTCTTTTCTGAGAGCTTTTATTATGTTTTCACACCATCATGTCTAGGTAAGAGGGAAGACATAATTGAAGAAGCAGATTTTATGTGTCAAGCCAGCATGGAAAGAAGTCCCTCTCAGGGACCAGAGGCTCCTTTTCCTTGGCACTGTTGTGTCTGGAGCTATCAAATTTCAGCAGGTTTTAACTTAAAATAAAATATAGAAAAATACAATGTGCATGCAGAAAATCAGGGAAGCCAAACAACTGCTCATGGCAGGTTAAAGTAGTGATATTCTCTTCAGTAGACAGGTCCCTCAGAGGCTGCTCAGGCTTTACCCATTGGTGAGTGAATGCAGCAGGCATGATCTGTCTCTCTGCTGCAATTCAGATACCTCTGAGTATTGGTAACAGCTTTACAGGATCTTAACTGCTTTGTGCTATTATCTGATAAAACTATCACCAGCAGGAGATGGGAGACAGCCTTTTTTTTTCCTGTAAGGGCCTCAGAAATGGATGATGTGGAAGTGTAAGAGCAGTGGAAACATTTTCTCACCAGTCCTCACAGACAGAAAGGTGATGGAGAGGAGGTTAGAGCAAGGCAGAATCATTTCCTCACCAGCAGCCAGAAAGCTTTAAACAAGGAGGCAGAGAGGGAAGAGTGGGAGCATGTAACATCTTTCTGCCAGGAGATAATGGTGTGAGAAGCTTGTGGGTTTGGGGCACCCACTGGTCAGACAATTAGGTGGCAGCTGGAGCTCCTGCTCTTAAAAACCCATCTTTCCAGGGGCTTTCAGCTCTTCACAGGACCAGTCATTTTCTGATTTGAGTCCCAGGAGGAAGCTCTTGCTCTGGCTGTTGTTTGAGATGAGGTGTACATGGTACAGCAGGAAGCAAGCACCTCTGCATCCCAGGTTCTGCTGCTCCCATGTGGAGCTTGTGCCCATCCCAAGCACTCGTGGTGTCTGGGCTCCTCACTGGGGTGTCCCACAATGATCCCTGTGCCCGTCCTGAGCACTTGAGGTGGTCTCCTCTGAATTTCCTACAGGTGAAAATTTCTGCCTTTGGTAGGGGAATACTTCTCTCTTTCTGTAAGAATTGGCCAAACACCTTGAAGGAAGAGTCTTTGACTTTGGAAAAATTATTTATATCTCCTTGGGTTTTTCCTGGTTTTTTCCTTAGTGTAGGGCTATGTCAGCTGTATTACATTGAGGGAACACTGAGCTGGGGGAGGAAACTTAAATAAGCTGCCCTCATATTGCCAGTTTATTCCCAGCTTTCATCCACTGATTTGCATTCCATCTGAAGTAAAAATACCCAGACTTCAGTAGTTTGTTTACCTTTGCTGGTATCACTGTGGGGTGACCCAAGGAGATGTAAAAACTGTTCTGGCTCTGACATTTGCATGAGCCACAAGGTTGGGTGAGAGGAGACAGACGCTGCACAAAGTGAAAAGGCAACAGGGTTTATTAAGTCTTTGTCTTACCCTGGTTTATAATATTTAGACAAAAGCAAATATCTCCAGGGAGGCCTTGTGAAATGAGAGACCAGAGGAAGCTCTATGAGCTGATGGCAGATTCTGTCCTCGTGGGGACAGGTGGGGTTGGGTGGTGGGATGCTGAGGAAGGGGCTGTGAGGGGGGGTCCTTGATTGCTGCTTGGGGAGGAGGATGTGGACTTAAAGTACTTTTGTAGGACAAAGTCTTTATACTGTCATCATGATAATGCTCAGGGGGGAACAGCCTGAAATGCTCTTTGTATTCATTAATACTTCTTCCCAGCAGAGCCTTAAGAGATTGTTCTCACATTTGGATGTACAAGGAAACCGAATATAGAGTTGTTTGTCATGAAAATCCCATTTATATACAGTGGCTGTAAAATCCCAGATGCTGAGCATAGAGGGAGGCTGCTCTGTCGTCAGCCAGTCCAGGGGAGAGTTGACTATAAAACTGAGCTGTAATTCCCTCTTGACAGGGGTGTGGTGGTTGTGTCTTCAAACAACTTCAAGAGCCTGCCCTGCCAAGCCTTTATGGATTTTGTTCTCACAAGCCAGGTAATAGATAAGTCTGAGCAAGGAGATAGATACAGATATAGATATATATGAAAGGAAGACCTTTGCTCTAGGAAAATATCCATCATTGCTTTTTAAAGTCTGGTTCAGGATTTCAGTGCAGATCATCTGAAGTGTTTGGGGTCCTTTTGTTGCAAAGGAGGTGCTGTGGGCCTGGGGCTGCTCTTGACATCTCCCAAGCATTCAATATCCCCTTGATTCCAGGGCAGCAGAATGTGACCCTCACAGAAAGACAGATGGCACTGGGGAGCTTGATGCTTATTGTTTTCAGCAGAGCTCTACTGGAACCAATAAAGTTTCTGCCACCACTGCTCGGAGCAAAAGTGGCTACAGCTGAACAAGAGACACAAAATTATCAATTAAAAAAGACATCGCCAAGCCCATTATTTTACTGTTGAAAAAACATCCTCCTTCCCAGTCTTGTTTTTTCCCCACATGGAGGGAATCTTTGGGATATTAATGATCCACTGTCATGTTTGTTTAACTTTTTTTTTTTTTAACAATGCCTTTTTAGGGTTGAAGCCTGAAGTTTTTCTCCATGTGTTTCAGCTGGGAAAAACTCCCAGTGTCTCAATGGGGCCTCTTCTGAAACAAATGAAGACTAATTTTTCTCAACTTAATTGGGAATTTCATCTGAATAAACAGAGAAAGGTTTGGGCTTTGTTTATATAAAATATCATGAAATGCTGCTCTGCTGAGCAGCTGAGTTGTTGCTGGCGGGCTGGTTCTCACCCTTGAGATTTCCCATGAAATTGGTGGCCAGAGACCTCCACAATGGCTCAGTTCTCACATGGACCACCATGACCCCATGGTCTCCTGCCTTCCTGCCTCATCCTTGCTTTTCCTGGATTAATGCAGGCACCTGGGCACAGCTTGGGAGCTGAAGACAGTGTCATCTGGGGAGATTTGGCCTTAACCTGAAATTCCCATGTTTTTGTGGTTTAAGTCAAACCTTAATACTACTTCAGCATAATGTTTTTGTGGTTTAATGTTCTTACAGTTTTTTACAGTGTTTCTTTTAAATTCTGCCACTGAAGTGTATGAGAGTTGACAAGTGTAAATATGTAGTTAGACAATTTCAAAAGTGTATTATTTACTGATCGACCATAATGGCTCCAAAGGAACCATTATACTCAATCATATCATGTCACTCTGTGGCACTTATTATGATGGTAATATGGATATGCATATTATTTTTTTTAAAGCATGAGAAGCGTTATTGTGCATGTGTAAAAGCTGTTTTTAATTGTCAGTAATGCTCAGAGCTTTTTTTAATACCAAGAATTTAAACCACCTATGGGTACCAGCCTGCAAATTGTGGAAGCAAAAATCCATGTGTTTAGGAGGATGGAAAAAGCCAGGCTTGATATTTACAGCAATGCAACTGTGCATCTCCTTGATACAGCTCTTTTATAGCTTTGTTAGATCCGAGGGCAGCCTAGAACCCTAACCTGAGAGCTTGGCAGGTAAAAGCTTTCCATTTTATCTCCGCAGCTTTCTTCTGCTCCTCTAATCTTTTCCCCTGACTTCCTAATTGTGTTTGCAACATTTAGCAAATGGGCGGTCTGAAAATACCACGCAGTGCAAGTCACGTTAATTCAGGGACCTTTTTTCTTTAAGGTGTCACGGAAGATGTCTTTTTGTAGCACTGGGGCAGAGAAAGAAGGAGAGAAGGCAGAATGAGAGCAGAATGTGAACACTGAACCATGTAAAATAAAAGAAAGAGACAGGCAGAGAGCTGGGAGGGCTAAATATGCTCCAGCCTTTCCGAAGAGCTGGTTCCAGGAGAGAGAGAGAGAGGGAGGCAAGAGAGCATAAGCAGGAGCTTGCTTGCTAGAAAATGTCTTTTGTGGAGAGGATGGGAGGAGAGTTTGAGTTTTACTGACTAGAGGTGAGGAGCTAAGGTGCGAGTTTGGCGCACGGCAAATCGATCGCGGAGCAATAATTAGAGAGAGGAGGAGGAATCAGAAGTGTTTCTTAACTTAGAAACAAGGATGTGACTGGCTGCTGGCTGTTGCTACTTGGAAGCAGGTAAAAAAGAAAGGAATCTGTTGGGCAAAGTCCTCAATGCAGAAGACACAATGAAACTGAAATCCATCTTGTGGTTGTTGAAGAGAGATGTGGGAAAGGAAAACCCAGTGTTGTCCAATGGTCTGCAGTGTCCAGCAGGGCAGTGACCCCTCTGCAGGAGCTGTTGGAAAACCTCCCACTGGAAATGCATTTTGTTGTAAATATGGAAGATTAACCATGGAAGATGCTAGAATGAGCCAAATTTGAATAGTTCAGGACAAGGAGGGCATATGGTCTTGAACTGGTAACAGCCAGATTTCCTTGCAATAGTTTTTAAATGAATAAAAGTAACAAGTTTTTTTGGGGTTGGAGTTTTTTTGGAGGTGTTATTTTCTGAGGATTTTTTGGTTTGTTTGGGTTTTTGTTGTTGTTGTTGGGTTTTTTGCTAATTCTGCAGTAATTCTAACTTGACTCTCTTTCTGAAATTGTCTTAAAAGCCAGCTGTTCTCTTTTGAAATACTGAGCAAGAAACATGAAAAAAAAAAAATAAATCTACTCTTACTATTTCTGTCCTTGACCTACATAAACAGCTGTATAGTCAGGCTCAGTCTTATATTTGTGAAAAGTCTGGGGCAATTTGAACATAAATTTTGAGATGGTTCCTGGTTGGTAAAGTTACTTGTTGAAGTCTCATCACCCAAAACATGAAATATTGGTGTTTCTGCTGGGATCATTTGTTTAATATTCTGAATAAATTGTGTAACTGCTGGTTTGTATAAGAGGATGGAATTTATGAAGCTGCAGTGCATTTGTACACACACATGCACTAGCACACAACACTTGTTGATGATTCAGAGAAGGAGTAGAGTAATTCAGCTCTTGGACTGCCTCACGTGTGATTGGCTTCCTTTCTGGGGGACTTATTTTAGGGAAAAATCAATGTCAACTGAAAAACATTCCATTCTGAAAAGACAAAAATTCCCCTACTTGTGAAAATGTGTCTTGGCAGCTGATTTAACTTATGATACAAGATTTAACACTTTTCACTAAACATGAATTTTTTACCATGGCAACAGCTACGTTACGGGCCACATGTTGGGGACTTGCATGTTGTTGCAGAAACTTGTAGCTCTCCACATTTAGCCGAGTCCTTGTTTCCACCGGCAGAAGGAGCCCACTCCTGCAGCTGTTTTGGGCACAGATCTGCTGGCGGGGCCCGTGGGCATCCCCCAGCCCCCAGCAAGGTGATTCTCTGCCAGGTGTACTCTGGGTGATGTGTAGGCAAAGCACTTGATGACAGAATAACCCAGTAAATCTCATGGGTTTGCCTTCAATTTGCCATTCCAGCGGCAGGGTGGGAAGAGCTTTCCAAGAGTCTCACTTCTCCAGATTCTCTCTTCCCCGTTCCCCTCCCCATCACCCCTCGGACGCAGGCAGCTCAACCCCCCTTTGCCACGTGCTGTAACAGCCCTGCCGTGTCCCCCTGCTCCTCTCTCAGCTCCCTGTCACCTCTCATTTGCCGTGGAGTGGCTTTTCAGGCGACGTTAATTGAATCACGCTCATCAGGGACTTCATAAAAGCGTGACGGGCGGGATGGAGCCCTGGCAGATGGCAGCAGCCCTTGACAAGAGGGATGTGTGGCTGTGCTGGTGCTCCAGAGGTGATGGGCTGGAGCTTCTGCAGGAGCACAAAGTTCCTGCCTTTGGAGCTGTGAAAAGAGCAGGCCAACACCAGCAAAGGGATAGATGGCTTCAGATGGTTGAGGCTGGTTTTTTTTCCCTCAAACAGAACCAGGTAATCATTCACTAAAACTGTACATCCTAGCTACAAAGGACTATGTATGAAACAGTAAGAGAATTTAAGTTGATAGGTAATTGCAAACATATACAGGTGATTTCAGTAGGAGCAGTTTTATTTAATCTTACAAGTTAGGGAGAGTTTAAATTCTCTTGTTTTAGGACAAAGCTAACAAAGGGATAGACAGAAAGTCCTGTTCCCAGAGGTGAAAACTCTCAGCTCAGATGTTTCTTGTACCTTTCTCTGAAGTGTCTGGTCTTGGCCATTGCTAAGCAATGACCAAGCATATTAATGTGCCTTTCTGGGCACTGCTGGAACCTTTGCCCTTTTTCTTTCATGCAAAACAGCCCAATTTAAATGAAACCAGCTATGCAAAGCAGAAGCTTGACATGGTGGCAATACTCATCCCCATCAGTTCTGGGCTGTGGTGGCACAGTGAAGGGTGTCCTCTACATGCCCAGTTCTGCTGGTCCAATGTCCCCAGAACAGCTCCTTCTCTTGGCTGTAAGACTGGTTTAAATCTGGCCTTTACTTGGTGTGAATTCTCCAAGCTGTGCTGGTCCAGGACTTAAATAATTTGCTTCTCTTTTTAGCATCGTGTCTTTTAAAGGTGTTATATTTGTTTCCATTTAGCGTTAAATTAAAATTAAATGGTTCTGCTTTGTAGATGTAATAGTGTACAAATATATCTATTTTTAAATCCTTTTAGCCCATGTCTATGTGACTAAGAAAAAAAAGCAGCAGAGTAGGGGCCTCTGATTTTTGTTTTACTTGAATCAAACACTCTATTGGGATTTCAATTATAAGTGAATGTTACACTTGTTTGTTACTAAGGTGACTACAGTGTCAAGGTTATACGGATATTGTAGTATTATAAATGCAGAAATAATGCTAAAAAAGAAAAATAGTTGTGTTGGTAAAATCATCTTATTCCCATAGCATAAAGTTGCACACTGTCCTACATTTCAATTCTTGTTCTATTAAATTACCTGTTTAATAATTTGAATCCAGTGTTATTTTTATATTATATTGCAAGTGTGTGACTGTGAGGTTATTTTTAAGATATATTTATTAAGGGAATGAATACAATAAGACAAGTCATTGCAGCCCACATACAGTTCCTTGACTTCTCATTTTATGATGTTTCAATTGCATATGATTACTGAATCTAAGTTTTAACTTTTATGGGGGTTCATTAGAGATGCAGCTGTGTAGAGAGAAATTCAATAGAATCTGATAATTTTTTTAAGCTCTAAAAGTGTAGTGAGATGGAGCAACTTGATGGAGCATAACTCAAACTTCTTTTATGCTTGGGTGCACAATTTGTGGGGTCTTCAAGGGCTTTGCAGGGCTGCAGTGGAAATTTGCTGCTGATGGAGAGAGGAAGGGCACTAATGCAAGGTCTGTGTGTTTGGGGTGTGGTAGACCAGAGCATCCCAAATGAAAGGCAGTGGCCTTTTTTTTTTTTTTTCTGGGTAGGACAAAGAGAAGAGGTGATGTCCTTGCTTTGGGCCAGGACTAGCATGAAATACTTTTTGCTCCTGTGTGAATCAACACTCTGGTGGAGAAATATGGTTTTAGTAAATCCAGGGTGTTTTCTTCTTAGTAGAGAATCTAAGTAACTCCTCCAAAAAATGATATTGAAAGCAATATTAGTGAGCAGGTGCTGAGAAAACAACTTTTGGGGCACATTTAAAGGAATAGATCTAGTAAATGAGTAAATTTACCCAGTTGTTTAATGCCTCAGTGCTTTGTATGAATACTAAACAGGAATATATCCCATCAAATACAGTTTTCCCATAATTTATTAGCATTATATGTTTGTTTTTAATGCACAGGAATGTAAACATTTATAATAGAATGATCATGTCTTTTAGCAGGGGGAACCCCTATTCAAAACTATTAGTGCCATTAGCTGTTTGCAGAAAAGTTATTTCATAATACAGACGATTTCTTTCCAAACATCAACTATCATGAGGCTGCAAACCCTGATCCAGAGAAAAGACATCTCTGTCTGGGCATGGGAGAAAGTATCATGGGTGGCTTGAATGCAAGACTTCAAAAATCTCTTCTCTGTGATTAAAACTGTGGCCTGGCCTCATGTCCTTGCTTACTTCTAAGTATTTGCTACTGATGGCTTCTCCAAGTAGGGCCTTGTGAGGTGGAAAAGCTGGATTTGCCTTACCTCAGAGCAGAAAATACCTCAGCTTTATTTAGAACCTAAAATAGGTTCTAAATAGTGGAGAGGAGGGAAGGGCAGTGGCACTGGGGATGGGTGGGTTGGTTTCGTTCTGCCCGTGGAACATCATCCCCAGAAAAATGGTGTTCCTGGGCCATGTCTCCTCCCACAGCAATGGAAAACAGATGAAAAGCAATGAAGCACACAATTACATAATGAAAAACAATAAAATGCATTTTCTAATATGTACTACTAGTGACCAGGTGACTTTATTAAAAAACTAAATGGGATTGTGTTTTCAAGTATTGTGCTGTGTGATAAACTCTGGGGAAAAACTGACAAACAACTTAGAAGGAGAAGACTTCTTGTTTAATATAAACCTCAGACTTTGAAGTGACACATAACAGGGAATAAATGTCCATCATCTATCAAATGAGGTTTGAATGGTTTAGGTCACACTAGACAAACACTTCTCACCCTAAAACCTTCTTTTCATCTTCATTCATCAACAACACCTTAAGCTTGTGCCCCTCTTTTTCTTTTCCACTCTCTCAAAAAACAATAATCTACTTGATGCCTACAAATCACTTCTGGCTGGCACTCGTTAGGCGAGTTATGAGCTGTGGCTGCTGCTGCTCCCTTCGGAGCTGCCTCCTGTGCAGGGAGAGGAGGGGGTTGGAGGTTTGGGGAGAGGCGGAGGGGGGAGAAGTGCTGCAGAAATGGTGGCTGTAGACAAGGGAGGCAGTGAGCTGACAGAGCTGAGTGAGGTAAGAGACACAGCTGCCAAGGAGGATTCTTGTATGGCAGATCCCTTTCTTGGGCTGGAGATGGGAATCAATGGCTCTGCTGATGTTTTTGCTACTGTACGTGTAACTCCGAAACAGGCGGGTTTGGAGCCTTAGAACACAAAGGCAAACCTCTATGGGCAGGCTGGAGAGGTTTGTTCTCTTCTGCAGATTCCTCAAGCTGCCATGGTGGGTGCTTAGACCCAGAAGCTCATCTTCAATTTGCTTGCTTAGTCTCAGGCTAACTTACATCACTGTGCCTTGTAATTTCTTCCTGTTGCCTCCTCTGAAGTCCTTGGCTGGGCTGTTCAGGAGGTGCTCAAATCACATTTCCTAGTAGGAAGCTACCTCTCTTACACTAATCCTTGTCCAATAACTTCTAATTTTGACTCTTAGCCTTTTCCAACTTAGGGAACTCCTCTTGGATTAGTTTCCCTATGGCCAGTTTCCCCCCTTGCACTGCTTGCTTGTTCCTTCCTCACTGATTCTTTTTTCTTTCAAAGATACTTTTCTGACTCCATCCCCAGCTGCCTGGAAGTGATTTGTTAAGTAGCTCAGTCCCCTGGTTTTCAGAGGCCACAGACTCTTTTCTCTTGTGTTCTGCCTTCCTGCTTTTTTTCTGTGGTTCTGGGAAGCAGTCTGGCAGGCACGGCTTCCTCACAACCACTGGCTGATGTTAATCCATGGGACTGCAGGGGACATGGGTAGCAGCAAAGATCTGTTTGAAGGCAGAATTTTGTGTGAAAATTTCAATAAATCTGGCAAGGGGAACTTGTTGGGAGTGCACAGACAGTCTAGGGGAGAGAAGTGAGCATTTTCATTGCACCAGAAGTTGATTTCCTCCCCCATTGCTTCATCTTATTCTAATGTGGGATTTGGGTGGTGCCACCATCCATGGGGTTGTGGCCCAGCATCAGGGACCATGGTGGGGAGGTCTGTCACCCACCCAGCCCATCTCTGGCATCTTGGAGTTGCTGTCCCATGCTCAGCACCCACTGGACATATTCTCAGGGGAGTTTTGGGTATCATTACTCTTTGAAATTTGTCACAGTGATTTAAAATCCTCAGGGTATGGCTGGTGGTGGGGTGGGGGAGCTCCAGGGAGCTCCTGGTCCCCCCTGACCAGGAAATCTGCAGCCTCATTAATGAGGGAAGGAGGATTCACCCATTTGTGGGAACTGGTCACACATCGTGGAGTACCATGAGGTGAGCTAATTTCCTACCCCAATACCTTTTTTTCCACTTCTCTCCTTTGCAGTTTGAAAACCATAAATCACCTATTTGAAATACATTTAAGGAGAAGAATATTTTCCCCTGCATTCCCACTTAGTGCTTTGTAGCGAGTACAGTTGGGATCATTCATGTGCTAAAGCAAGAGAAAAATTCATCTTTGATACTTTGCCTTCATTTTAGACAGTTTCCTCTTTTACTCGGTTCTTAGATGGCAATTCTGAGTCCTTAGATGCTGCTCATTCTGTCACAAAAAGAAAATGCAAAACAGGATATTTTAATATTAGTAATAATGAATGTTTACATGATTAGCTCAATTACTTTGTTCAGTTTGACATTTTGTCATTGTGGACCTGTCTTCCTCTCTCTTTTAAAGTGAGTTATTAGAGATGGGAAGTGCAGGGGTGGGGCTGTGATCTGGGTCTTGCTGAGCATCTCCCTGGATGGAACAGGGATTCTTGTCCCTTACAGCACCTACCACCTCTGGCAGACTTGCCAACACGTCTCCTTGCCCTGGAATGTTAGAGGCATTTATTTGAATCTCATTAAAATACAAGTCTTTGAGAAGTTTTATCCTAAAAATACATATTTTGCCTGTAAAATGAAAAAGGTGCATCTTCCACGTGGCCCTTTAAAGTCTGTACGAGACTGGGTCATTCACTGCTCTAGAAATTCTCCTTTGTGAATCAACTCTGTGTTGTAAAGGTGAGTTGTTCATCCAACCTGTAACTGCTGTTGTCTGACACATTTATTTTACAGATTTTGGGTGTACGTAGTTAGGAAAAAGACTGTTCTGCAAAGATGGTTTCTGGCCAAAAAGAAAAAGAGAGTTGTGGAGGTTCTGGTGATATTGGAAGAAAAACACCTCAGTGGGTTTTGTTCTTGGTGTTTTTACTCAAGAGAAGCAGCAAGGATAACTGTGTTAACAGCAGGGTGCCACTGAATGATCGAGAAGCTGAAGGAATGGCTCATTTTCCTGTTATGTCACTGCTTTGGCTTTCTCTTTCTCTGTTCCTCTGTTTCTTCAGAAAGGCCCTGCAGCCTGCAGATAACAGAAATTAAATTAGTATTGATAAAACATTAGACACTCCTATTAATATTGACAGTCTGTCGATACTGTTGTGCTACTTTTGTAATACGGGATGTTAACGGATAATACTTTAAATAAAAACACACTAATCTTATAATCACTGAACATGTAGCGGGGTCTCGGCCGGGCTCACTCCTCCCCTGGGCTCCCCCAGCCCGGCCTGCCAGCCCTGCCTGCCTCCAGCTCCCCTTGGAGCCCCCCAGGGTTGGGAATGTTGTTCCCTCTGGGCTCAACCCCTTTGCGGTGGGGCGGAGGTGATGGTGTTCAGTTGCAAAGCAGGGATAGGGATGGAAATCTCCCCATGGCTCTGGGGGTGCTGGGGTTGGTTTGAAGACCTGTCTGTCCACTGCACTGAGCTCTGGGGGCTGTGGGTGGGTGCAGGCCTGGCTGTGGGGTCAGTCCCAGAACAATGGAGTTTCAGTCCTGTGGTTGCTCCTGCTGTTTGATGGGGCGCTGCCCTCCCTGGCTGTGTGTGTCCACAAAGTTTGGGGCAGGAGGAAGCACAAGGATGACTTCAGGTTCTGATGCAAGGCAGCAAACCACAATTCCCTGTTGGACCGTGCTGGCTGAGCGTGCAGGGGGTGAGAATACGTGAGGTCAAAGCAGTGCCCTTAATCTGTGGTTCTTGTCCTAATACTTAGCACATGTTAGCAGCTCCACATTTCTTGTGAACTTTTTTTCTTTCCTTTTAAGTCTATCATGAAAATCACCATGTTCATCAGAGCTAAAGTTATTTGTTAAATGGCCTAAAAAATACGCATTAAACAATAATGATTACTTTGGTAAACACAGATGTCCTTGTATTATGCAGTGGGTTTGTACACGAATTTGTACATGTCTGTGAAACTGAATTTGCCATCTACCTTGAAAAATGGGAACCACAGTCCACGTTAATTGCTTGTCCCTGAGTCCCCCACTCCACCTGCTGTGCTGCTGCAGTCTCCTGGTGCAGAGCTGAAATCCCTGGTGCACGAGGACGGGCTCAGCCACCAGCAGGTTGGCACTTGCAGATGTGTGCCCATCGTGGGAGGTAGCAGGCAGCAGTCTTAACTTCTGCCTCTTTGTTTTCCAACTCCCAGGATATTTTTAAAAGGGGGAGGGAAAACCCTTTATCTTGCTGAAAACCATCTAGTGATGATCAGTTATTCACCACATTATTAATGCTTATTTGGACGTTGCTTGGACTGCTGGGTTTAGCAGCTTCCCCGTTATGTATTGAATAAAATGAAATACGTGTCACAACAGCGGTGCTGTGATGCTGACAACCGTCCTTGGCTGTGCATCTCATTAGAGAGGGATACATTTATCTTTGTTGTGTTTCTGTGAATGACAGAAGTTGACAAACATCTTTTAAGAAGTTGCTGTTGGGAGAAAGTTACATTTATGGTGAAAATCCCAAGAAGAAACTGCTTGTTGTGAAGGTAAATAATTATTTCCCCACACTCGTGTTTCATAAATTGCCCACCTTTGTCACAGTCAGTACTTTTTACTTTGTTATTGCATATATGTTGAAGGAGTTCCTCCCCTGGATCACTTACTCTGGAGGTTTCAAAGCTCAGTCTGTATTGAAACTTGGACTTAAAACAGGATGGAAATCTTTGTATTCCACAGTTTTAAAGACTGAATTGGTTCTCTTATTGTAGCAATGTACATTAAGTCCTAGGGGACAGTTGAATTTTTCAATAATGTTTTTTGTGGGCAAAGAGTATTAACTTGACAGAGGAAGGATACTCAGGAGGAGAACTACCAGGTAGGGGCCTGGTTGCTGTCAGCTGAACAGTGAAGCTGTACTTTAAAACACCATTTTCCACATGCATCATGTGTTTGCATAATTCATCTCAGCCTGCATTTCTGCAGGTTGCTGGCACTGTCCCCTTTCAGTGCCTGCCTGACTTCAGGGCAGGAGCAGTGCCTGCCTGCAGTGATGCTCTGCATGTGCTTAGGGGTCTTTGGACCGTCAGTGGGAGAGCTGAGGAGCATCAAGAAGTCAGGATGATTTTTTTAGCAGAATATTTTCCAAAGTGAAGAATGGAGATGTTCACCATCCTGGTTAAAATGGCTCCTACCTATTTGTAATGAATCAGAAAAGAAGATGTTGCGTATTCAGGTGCGTTTGCATGACTCCCTGGATTTCACAGGCGTTCTGTGAGTGCCAAGGCACTGCCGTGTTGACCCACAGAAATCTGAAAACAGTTGAGAAACCAGTGGGAAGAGGCAAGTGTGGACTTGCAGAAGGGAGAAGAGGCAGGGAGGAAGCAGGCTAGAATCACTTTTTCCTGCTGTCCCTCCACTTCCAACGTGTGCTGGAGCAGTGGTCGTGCAGCCCTCTCCCAAAAACATCTGTGCTGCTGCAAGGAAGCTCTGCTGCTTCTGGGGTCAGTCGGTGATGCATGGTCTAGTTGGATTTTTTTCTTTTCTTTTTCATCTAGACCCATTCACCTTTCAGCATCCTGTAGCTGAGAACACACTCTCAGCAAGAAATTGTCATTTAGGGAGAAGTCTGTATTTGAGGAGTTCTCAGCTTACACTCAACCTTGTGTCTGAAATTGTTTTACTTCTGTTCCAAGTAACACCTAAAATTGCCACTTAACCTTGCAGGCACTTTGTTAAGTCTGTATTTTTGATTGCAGCAGCTGGGGTGGAGTTTCCTTTGGGAATTAAGGAGTAGGAAGTATTGTTTGTAGTTTTTTGTTGGGGTTTTTGCTGACTGGTGCTAATGTGTAGGTGTGGATGTGCTGCTGTTTTTGTAATACTTTTATTGTTTATGGAATTGTTAGTTAATTAATGGTAACAATGCCTGGAGCCTGGGAGAGGTATTCTTTTATGTTTGCTCAGATCAGAACAAGTAAATAATTTCATAACTTAAAAAGAGATTTGAGATTATTCTCCTCAGTTTATTTACCTTGCAAGTCTGCATCAAGTATTTCCACAGCTTGTTATCAAATTTCCCCAAATTAATTAGTGTTATTTCTAACAAAATAACTGATGAGAAGAATGCCTTTTTTTTTTTTTTTTAGGATTCAGTAGGATGTAGGTGGAACCCCCCAAGATGGACCCAGGTGCTGCACCTGAACTTGCTCTAACCTAGTTGGTGTGGACGTGGTGAGGTCTCAAGTTGATTTGAAATAATTTCCATGTGAAAACTAGAAGGCAGTAGGGATTCTGATGGATGAAAATGCATTTTGGAACTCTGTTAATTGCTTCACGGTTTACTCAGACTAAAACCTACTTGGTGACTTTGTCTTCCACATTTATCCAATGAAATAAAATTTAAACCAGCCCACAAGCCAGAGAATGTTTTTTATTTATGTGCAGTGTAGTTCCATCTGGTCCACGTTAAGGACCCCAAAAATATATGTGATTAGCTTTATAGTTCACTGCTAAAGGTAGCAAAGCTGGCTTTAAACATCTTTCCCATTTTCAGCTTGCATCTCAAAACATTTGCTGGCATTTCCTGACTATGATTACCAACCAAAGATTTTCCTGGTTGTCTTTTCACTTTTTAAAGTATGTTGCATAGTTTCCCTGCTTAAAATATCACTGAAGCCTCTGCTATTCCCTTTATAACTCTTATGCTAAGTATCTGTCTCTGTCAAGACTGGTCAGTCTCAAACCCTGAAGCTCAGTGTTAGGAAATGTCAGATAACATATACTATTAAAGTAGTAAAATTTATGACTATCGCCAGCTCTGAGCTCATGCTCAATAAAATGAAATGCCATGTATTAGAAATAATACAAAAGGTGAGCTGGTGCTGCTTCACAACAATTAAGGAGAGGATTTCATGTAATTGCCAAAAGCCGCCTCAGAAATGCCCACGGAGTGCACAAAGAAGGCTTAACATCATCAGCTCACCCCACTTTAAATTTTAGATGTTGGCTAAGCAGAAGCCCTGTATTTCCACTAACCAAGTGGCTGAGACCTTGAAGAGAAAGAAGAAAAAATATCTTTATCTACTTCACTTACACCAAGTTGTCTTCTTTTGCATTGCTGCTGCAACAAATCCAGCTTTATATCTGAAGTTTCTCCACCCTGGAAAACATCACCATTTTTGAGTGGTTTGGTGGAGCCCCAGCACTACCTCTGAAAAAGGTAAAGAACCCCAGATTTGTGCACTTCCAAGGCTTTTCTGCCTGTGCCGTATTTAGTTTTGGAATGCTTGGAGCTGAAGTGGAGAACTGCTGTTGGATTTGCTGCAGCATGTCCCAAAAACCATCATGGCACAAGGTTCTGAAATACAGAACCATGGCTGCCCATTTCTGAAATACAATTGGAACAACAATTTTAGCAGCTGAAGGGCTCAGAGCTTATTCAGCAAACCCATGCTATCAGCTGGTTCTAGGGGCCCAGAAAACCACCCAGTTTTCTGCAGAGACACAGCAGACCACCAACCCTAACCAGGTTTGCTTCACCTTGATGCTACTGATGGAGACAAGACCTAAGCACGAGGTGTGGACATCACTCTCCATCCCCGTAATTAGCAGACAACACCCCAGTACCTACCACACAGCCTAGAGTGTAACAGCCTAGAAAACATGTTCCATGTGCAGTTATCCCTGTGCATGGTGGTAATTCGGGGGATTTTCCCTAAAAGTTCAGTATTTAGACCTCGAGGAGATGGGCTCTTAACCTCAAGAATGTCCAGAAGTGCATAGGAAGAAGTGCCAAGGATTTTCAGGAGTTGAGCTGGAGGTGTTGTTTGAAATTAACCATATTTTATTTTCTCAAACCCTTTCTTGGAACTTAATTTATATAGCACTGTGATGGGCATGTATAAACATTGTGATCAGGTTACAGTATGAGTGAAATAGGTAGAGTCATTTTCTTTTTCTTTTCTCACTATAAAAACGTAAGAAATTCAATTGCTTACCCCATAAAATGCACATTTCTGCTACAGATTAGTCATATTTTAATGAGGCTGTTACTTATACAGTAGTACATTAGCAAAGTGTCCTTTGATTTTTATGTAGCCAGTGTTTACTCACTGGTTCAGAGAGGCCTGACTGTTACTCCCTCCTGATTCCTAAGATGGGATATTTGGGTTGAAAAGCTGTTGATACGAGTTTGGGACATTTTTGGATTACACACAGGTGCCAATAATTTGGGGGAATGGATCCAGGCTCGGCACCCCAAAAGCTGCATCTGAGCTGCTCCACAGCAGCAGGGTGGGGGCTGTCCCCAAGCTGCTGGGTGCAGGGGCCAAATCCTGCACTGACCCGGGGTGTAAAGAGATTTTCTAAGTTTCTGGCTCCCTTTTATTGCACCTTCTCTGGAGGAATCAGCAGTGAAGCAGAGCAGAAAGCCCGGCGGCGGGATGAAGACATCCTCTGTCCATCTCTGCCTGTGAAGCTGAACTGAAGCCTTCCTGCGCTGCTTAAAATTGTGATTTTGGATAAAAGGCTGTGTAATAACTTGAGAAATGTGTGAGAAGATCTCGTGTTAATACTGTATAAACCTTCTTTAACTTCAGGAAGCTTAAAATCAAATTTGGCAGAGCTTACAAGGGCAGTGAATATGGAGCCACTTGACTCCAGTAACCGAGAGAATTGGCTGACAAACCTGCAGTATTTTGATTTTTTTTTTATTTTAATAATGCTCTCTGCATTTTTGAAAGTATTTACTTGTGTGTAAAAATACATATTTGACTTTAGCTATGTGTTGAAATTTAAGTTTAATGTCTGTGCAAAGATTTTCCCATTTCTTTGGGGAAATGGAATGAGGAGAGTATTACAGTGCAATTTAGGTTCCCTGGGTTTCAGGGTTTTTTAAAAAAAAGAGGTAATAAGGGAGGTTAATTGTGGAACTAGGAGGCTCCACTGACTCATCTTCTGAATAAAGAAATTCAGATGTGTTGTGACCTCAAGAAAGTGAATTTTTAGAGCAGTTGAAGTTAGAAATCTGGGATAAATTCGGGTATTTGAAAGTCATGGTAACAACCATTTGTAAGAGCATATCATGCTCTATAGTAAGATTGCATAAGGGCACAGGAGGAAGCATCTGATTTTTTACTTTTTTTTTTCCCTTTTGGCATTCTGTTTGTGACAATTACATGACTCTCTATTAACTGTGTGTGGAAGAAAGCAGTGTTATGAAATGAGGAGAGATTTCCTTCATCTGTTACTCTCTAGGTAATTTTTGTGCTTTTTCCAGTATTTAAGTACCTCTTAACTGCTTGCTGTCCATCTGTATACCATTCATAGTACTGTAAACTAGTATATGTAGCATGACCTTGTAACTTGCTTTGTTTGTGCATCTGCCAGTACAATATGTTGTCTTTCCTTAAAATGCAAATATGCTCCACGCAGCACAGAGCTCCTTAGTCAATAAATAAATGGAGGTAAAAAACTGTACCTAATACCCATTTAATTTAAATTCATTTTATAAACATAAAGACGCCTTTTAAGAGAAGCTTTAATTCAGACTAGCACCTTGATTTGTGGTTGCCATGGAGAATCAAATCTGTCATTTGACAAGAAAAGTCACCCATTTATGACAGCACTTTATCTTGTCTCTCCAGGGGAAGAAAATGTCAAAAGTGAGAGCAGAAAAAAATAAAGCCTTGAAACACCAGAATTTCTTGATTTCATTTTTATTATTCAGCTATCATATCCTTTCTGATAATAGCAAGTTGGTGAAAATAAATAATGTTCCTACAGTAAAATCAAATATTTCCTATTGGAATGGACAGGGCTCTTTGTGATTGTCAGTGCTGTGAAGTCTGGCAAGAAATAGTGTTATTAGATAAACCCACAGTGCCCAAATCCCATTTTCTTTTCATTACAGTGTCAAAATAATTATACCTGTGTAATTTGGGTAAGAAATTGTAGAATAAGTAAAATGGTCCATTGGAAAAGATTGCGTTAAGCTTGTGTTCACTGTAGGGTGGGGTTTTTTTGCATGCTGAAGGAAAAAAAAAAGATTAAAAAAATTTTGTATAATTTCATTTGAATAAAAATGTCTGGTTACTCTTTCATGTTCTATGCAACCAGAGGAGATGGCAAGTGCTGTGTTCTGTTGGGGTTTTTACATCCCTGCAGCTTTTGTAAAAGAGAGTTAAAAGAGCCAGGAGTTTTAACACTTTTTGATTCTCAGGTGAAAAATCTCTGTAGAGTTTCAAAGACAGTAGATAAAATTGATGATTATCTGAAAAAAAAATTTTTTTTGAAGTGTTTTTATTTTGTAGGATTAAGAGACGGGAAGAATCGGGTACTTTCAGGAATATAATTAGCTATCACAAGTGTTTACGCGTGTACATTTAATCCATATAGACACTCAGTTGCCCCCAGGGGAGAAACACTTACTGTAGCATTGCATTACTTTTTACATAAATCTAAAAAGTGCCGTTGAAATAAGGAGACTAAAATAATCCACTCTGTGCCTCTTTCTTGAGACGGCGTTTGTGCCTTTCACAGTGTTACGGGGTTTGATGTGGTTCAGGAGTAATCTTGTATCAATGAGATAGCATTATAATAGAAAGTCCTTTAGTGGTTTAGTGTAAATATTGGGCTGGTAGGGGAGCTGCTTGCTGGAGCCGCTGTGCCTGCAAGAGATTACAAAAAGGGAGAGAAAGGAAAGGGTCGGAGGCTCTTTTTTTTTTTATCCTTGAAATTGGCTGGCGGTGCTGGATCCATAGCCAAAGCTAGTTGGGATCTGCTGTGAGAAAACAGGCAGCACAATAGTTCCCTATTCCTGCCTTCATGCGGAGTCTGAAGCCAAATCCTGCTCTTAAATACTTATGTGTAACTCAGCGTGCCTTCACCAGGCACTGCCATGCCTGCCCGCTGGAAGTAAGTGATGTGTTGTATCCTGGGGGTCTTTAAAAAATGTACGTGGTTGCAAATGTCACCTGCGTGGGGA
This sequence comes from Cettia cetti, assembly GCA_013401135.1. NCBI lineage: Eukaryota > Metazoa > Chordata > Aves > Passeriformes > Sylviidae > Cettia > Cettia cetti. The sequence continues at coordinate 42,235 of VZUI01037141.1, read as the reverse complement.
AATAGTTGCAATTTGGATTTTTTTTTTTTAATTTTAATGTTGGTTTTTAACACGTATTAGCATCATGTCATAGGAAGTGTGTTAGCATGGGCTACCAGAATGTGATAACTTAGGGGGTTTTTTTATGAGACCATCTGGAATAAAAGAGGGTGAATTAAAGATGCTCTCTGGGGTTATGGAATCTTAAAGATATTAAAAGGTCTGATTTCCATAATGTCTGCCTCTCCTTTTGCCCAACTGTTGATATAATCTGCTTTAAAATCGATTTGCTGTCATCGTGTAATCAAAGCCTTAATTGCATCATCATTGACTTCAGCATTTTTTGCTGATAAATTTGTGCGACTTATGGTGAAAATGTTGTGAAAAAAGACACAACAAGTGTTTGAAATAATTTTGCTGGATGTGCTGTCTCTTGCATATGGACACTAAATTTCACAGGTAGTCCAAGAGTCCTTGAATTTCAGTGAGAGATGGGAACACGTTTTCTTGTGTTCAAAACCTTAAAGTTTGATACCACAAACTGTTTATAACTTGTTGAAGTCAAAGTAGGAATGAAAGATCAGTATTTTGCATGGCCTTATCAAAACTGTCTTTCAAAATATAAAGTCGGTTTCGAATTGTAACTATATACGAGTTGTTCTTAAAAAATAGTAATTTAAAAAAAGGGATGGTGGGGGTAAAGCTGTGGATTCGCTGCAAGGTTGTTGCCCAGAGCACTGAATTAATCGCCCATAAGCTTGGTCCAGGCAAAGACCAAATTGAGTTTAAATATTTTTATAAAACAAAAAATCGTGAGTAATGTGTCTCTCTGGCTTCCGATGGATGCCATCTGAAATGGCTGATATCCTGTCCTGAAAATCACAGATGGAAACTTCATCTCAGCACAGTGCTACGGCAAGAATGAAATGAAAGTAGCAGAGTCTCATTTACATTTCAGAAATAGTTCTCGGTAGTTTCCTGTTCAATACACCAGATTTTCTTGTGTACCTGATGTTGGTTGTTCCCCACACTGGAAGTGCTTCAGCTGTGACCCTTGGAGAATTGTGAGAGTGTAGGTGATGCTCGTGCCTTACCAAGGGATGCAGTTTGCTGCAGCGAGCCCCGGTGCAGCGATAACTGAAGCAGCAGCGACTGTTTGATGCTGTTCCCACAAAGGTTAACTCCTTCCTTTTGGCTTTCGCTGTTCTCTTTAGTCAGAGCAACTGCAGTGCAAACTTTCCTCAGCTGGTTTTTTGCTGATTTATTTAAATTTCATTTTTGTTTTATTAACCTGTGTTTGGAAATGCCCTGGACTCTGAGAGTCCGTGATATAAAATGGCAACGCTCGCCTGTTGTTTCTGTGAGGGGGAAGTCAAAGTAAACACTTACTTTGAGAAGAGAACGTACACCAGGTGCTAATAAGGCTGTATTGACTGTAAATGGCTTTTATGGGAATCTTTGAAAGAGAAGAAAGTGCAAATTACTGGGGAGGATGGAGAATGCCATAGATCAGGGGAAAAATGTGATACTTGGCAGTTTCTGTGTATTAATGTAGCCCCTTCCCCAGCATATAATACCATGTAAGTATTGAACAAAACTGAGATATGCCACTTCTGAACAACACCTGTGACTTCCTCGAACATATACAGAGCCAGAAATTAAGCTGCTGGGAGTGTGGCAAGTATTTTGAGAGCACCCACTGATCTCACCATGTCTCTTCAGCTGCCCAAGCAAACCCAAACGGGTGCATAATGGACAGGAATGACAGCACAGCTCATTGCCATATAAAGAATTGTTCTTTTTTAATGTATGGGTGCATGTGTATGTGTGTGTGTGTGTATTTTTAACAGAGCTGCAGTGTCTCTGTGCAGGAGCTGTCACTGGTGAGGGGAAGCCAGGGCAGCCACACTTTGCTGAGCATGGAGGGTCCTGCCCAAGTGCCGTGGGGGAGGACGAGTCCCACAGTGCCTCAGCATCCTCCTTGTGTGGTTCCATGTAGGGTTCCGTGGCCTCAAGGTGTCAGGGGGAAGTGGGTACCCTGAGAAGCAGTGGGAGCTCCTGGTTTCTCACACTGCTTTGGAGTCACTGGAGTTGTCAAGGCAATTCAAGTTGTTTGAGGGTATTGGAGTGCTCCCTGTGGGGCCTGACACTTAGGGCTGTTAGAGTGATTCTCAGAAGGAGGGGTTGATGCCTCCACCCTGCCCTGCCACCAGCAGCTCCCAGTGCCACCCAGCAGTGTCTGGTTATGCTGTTATTTCTGGTGGTGGTGGCTGGTGGTGTGCCTCTCATTGGCCACTCTGCTCTCTGGTTGTATCTGCTTCTTGCTTCTCTGTCAATTCTCACTTCTTAAAGACAGAGTAAAAAAATCTGAAGAAGTTACATACATTGAAAACAGGTGTGTGTGAAAACAACCTTCAGGATGGTATAGTCTGGCACATGAGATTTGGGAAACAACAGAGTTAATGTGGCACAGGCCTTAATCAAGCCTCTGAGGTGTTAGACCTGTGAAAGTCTTGACACATTCATGTAGCTTGGAGTGTTTATTTTTTTAAATTATTTTTCTTCCCAAAGAACCTTGTCTGGTCTTTGGCACGTCATCCAAACTCAGTTGCTCCAAACTTGCCACATGCTTCCCTGTTCCTCATTTCTGCATGCCCACCAAGAGACACCTGGGGCCAATTTACAGAAGTGATCTGGGCTTGGCAACCACAGTTGAGGCCAGTTGGGGTTGTCTGCAGCACATGGGGTTGTAAAGGTTCCATAAAGACCATGAGTCAGGGTGGGCTCAGATTGGTGCCTCGAGTTCTTGGGTAACTTAAACCAGCAGCCACCAAGAGCCTCCCTTTTGCTTTGTCTTGGTTTCCCAGCCTTGAGGTGGTTGTGATGCCATCAAACATCTTTGCAAGTGAAGGTGAGAAGGTTTTTCTTAACATTCTGGTATACTTTAATGAGAGAATTAGAGACATGGTCAAGAGGAGTTTGGTAATTCTGTATTAATTTTGGATTTGCATAGTGTGTGCTAAATAAGTAGTGTGTGCCACTGGGAGTGGAGGTTTTATAAGGGAAAAAAGCAATGTTTAATAACTGCATTAGATGGGAGTTCCACAGAAAAAAAAAATAAGATTGTGTAAGTGAAGACTTGATTGTAATACTCATTCCAAAGGTGTAAATCAGGATTGCATGTTGATGTTGCCAACTTTGTTGCTTAGTTTTTGCAACCTTAACGTTTTAATATAGCTTTGGAGGCAATTCTATAAAGGATGTACAGCAATATGTTAACATGCTGTGCCATCCTACATTTAGGGCTTGTAATAAGCCTTTTCTATTTTTTTTTTTGTATTGTCTTTGCCAAAAAAAATAGTGACTGTTGAGGAGTGAAGTATGTGTTCATATTGCTGCGTTTTTATTTGATTCTGGGTCTTGCATCTATCTTATCCCAAGATCTCAAGGCTATTTCTCTGATCTTGGTGTTTGGGAGAAGCAGTCAGGGCAGTCCATGGGCTGCACCAAGACCCCTGCTCAGGGCAGGGTAACTGGTGGTGGGAAGGGCTGGAGGCAGAAGAGCAAGCACAGAAGAAGTTATAACCTCTTAAATCAGACTCTTGCAGCTAAAATAGCTAAAATATTTATATTTGCTGGGGGTGGGGAAGACATACCAGCATTAGTTATTTTTGCCTAGATGTTATAGGTCTGTTTTTTGAGGGGGAGCCTTGTGAAACTTAATTTTTTGTTGCCTAAGGGAAACAGCAATTCGCATGTTATGAGAGAAGTTTCCAATGATGGGGATTTTTCAGTAATTGGAATGATTATATGCACGGACTAGGATTTTCTTTTTCCCCCGTTGTCCTTTTCTCCCACTTTTAACCATAGCTACACCAGTTTCATCCAGACTGAAATGAAGATGGAAAGAAGTGTAGAATTCATTCCTCCTATTTTGATGTCCAAATATAGTGGTTCAAGTGGACCCACAGATGACAAAATTGATCGTATTAGCAGTTTGTGTGCCTGGCTTTCAGGATGACAGGAGATTGGTGTTCTTATTACTGACATTCTCACCAGTGCTCTGCACATCTCGGAACAACGTGTTTCAACTCTCTCTGCCTGAATTTCACCATATATAAAATTAGATAACCTTTCCTGACTTTACAGGTTCTGCAACTATTATGTATGCAATCGGGTATTCCCAGAGAACCAGCACATGGCTGTGCTCTCCTCCTTCCCCCTGTTCCAGCTCTGCCAGCTGGAAGTGAGCTGTTCCTTAGGATTGAGCAATCCTGATCTTGGTTTCCTTGCTGAATTGATTAGTGATCCTGATTGAACAAGGAGGAGCCCTCACAGTCAGCATCTGAGGAGGTGTTTCCATGGGTGGTTCAGAGGAATGTTTGTTTTGGGAGAAGCTCACTGACCCTCTGGGATGGGGCAGTTTCCCAAGGCAGAGCTGGTGTTTCCCTCCCACCCAGGAACGTGCCCACGCTCCTGCTCTCGCAGCCCCAGGGCCTCCTCTGGGTTTCTTATGCTCCTCTGCATGTGAGGCTGAATTTAATTACAGGGGATAAGGTCCTCCAGAGCAGACCTTTAAAAGTCCTATATAAAGATGCTGCTCTTAAGTAATTCAATATTTCAACTGCTCTGTGCTGGATTGATTGATTGATTAATGGAGGAGTTCATTTAATTAATCTGGGGCTTCACTAAGTCACATGTGTTACAGTAAATACTGTGATGGTGGTGATAGAGGGGGTGGTTGGGAGCTGCAGCTCCTGGTTTGCCTCTCGTCCCTTTGGCTGCGCGGCAGAGCCGCAGGTGCAGAGTCACCCGGGGCGCCTGCGCCGTCTCCTTGGGTTGCTATCTATAGGCTGCTAAATATGTTTCGGGTGGCAGGCAGACGTGATGCTTTGTCACTTCCTACAAGTGTGCATGTGGAGCGAGACGGTTTTTCCCCTCCTTTGCCCCAGCGCACGCCCAAGTGGTTTTTGCCTCCAGTTTTGGATTCTGTAATGTTGGTCTGTCATTGCATATTGACAGGGACCATATCCACTGTTTCTGAGCAGGGTTCTTCTGCTGATGTTTTGTTAGCACTTTGCTGGCCAGGTTTGGTCCCTGGTGGGGCTCAGGTACCGCCCTGTCCTGAGGGTGGTGGAGATGTGCATGTGTGTGCTGTCATAGTACATGTAGAGCACCTACGGGAGTTGTGACTCAGGCCACAGAACACCCCAAAACTGAAAGAAAGTTTCAGCCATGTGGGGAGCTGCAAAGCCTGGTCTGCAGGCTGATGGAGGGTTTATTACTCCCTCCCTCCCCCCCTCTGTCCCTCCCTCCCCCCCTCTGTCCCTCCCCCTCTCTGTCCCTCCCCCTCATTGCCCTCAGTAGCTTTAACAAAGGGAAGTTGTATTTCCTCTGAGGGTTTTCCGTGTTGGCCCTGAGTGTGTGAGGCGTGTGGGGACAGGGCTGCTGTGGGGAGCTGTGCAGGAACTCCTCCAGGGCTTTGGTGCTCCATAACCCCATCCATCTCTAGTGGAGAAGCTTTAGTCTTGTACAGGAAGGTGCCGTTGGTGGTTTCAGATGGGAAGGAGATGACTGAAGTGGCAGTGATCCTGGCACTCTGAGAGCTGGTACAAGTATTCCCAAATCTGTCATTGTGCCATAACTAGACATGAAGGAGATGTGACTGCCTGGCCACAAACCCTTGTCAGGGGTGGGATCTTACAGCTGCATTGTGTGGGCTGTATCCCAGAGCCTGAGCTGGGGGCTGTGCCTCTGTCCTGGAGTGTCACAGTTGGTGGCTCCAGGATCGGTCGCTGCTGTCACATTTCCAGATTTCCCCATCCAGGCTTTGTACAAACAGATGTAGGAACAGATTAACAGGCACACGTATGATGCACACACAGTCATCCACCCTACTCTTGAATGAAGGCAGTGAAAAGCCCAAAAGCTGGCCAGCCTCACAGCTGGGTTTGGTTCCACATAACCAACACGTGAACAGTTGCACAGCAGCTGAGTGGGCTTTTTCTTCCTCCTCTCTCTATTTTTTTTGAAAAAGAAATGAAGCCTTGATTCGTGGATGAGCAGTTTAGTGCTGCTGTCATAGGTTGGTGGTTTGTTGTGTGGTTAGCTTGGTTCTCAGACCTGTGTGCTGCAAGGTAATGGGGTTCATCTCAGAAAGAGCTTTTTCTCGGCAGGATGTCTAACGATGTGTTGCCTCTGTTTGCTCACTTACTCTTACAGAATTTAGTCACGGTACAATATTTGATGAATAGCCTTTGATAAAAGGCTTTTATTCTTTTTTCTTTTTTTTTTCATTTTGGTCACTGTTGTAATACTGTGAAATGCTGATGGAAAGCTGAGTGAAAATGAACATTAAACACTAATGTGCTGGGCCAAAAGTTAACCTGAAGGAGTGTCAGTGGAATTCTGTATGTGCCAAGAGGATGCTGCTGTTAGACATGGGGGGACTGTGCTGGTACCTGGCTGGGCAGCCTGTGGATGAACCCCTTTCCAGCAGCTCATGGCTGTTGCTGTTTCCCAGCCCTGGTCATAGCACAGGAGGCAGTCTCTTGACACTCTTTACCTTCAGTCTTCCGTGAATGTGAGGTGGAAATCCTGCCCAGTTTTGATGATCTCTCTCTCCCTCTAGCCAGGCTGTGCAGGAGTTTTTAAGCTATTGGATCTGAAGTGGCTGCATTGTTCATCTGATTAAATAGTATTTAATTAGCTTTGTTTCATCCTTTTGCTTCACTGTGAAGATTGGGGAGGGGGGAGAAAAGAAAAGATAAAAATTCTCTAAATGAAGCTTTGTCATTTAAAACACATATAAAACTCAGTGAGATGCCTTTTATTCCCCAGTCCTTTATCTTCCCTCGCAAGCTTTCCGCGAATGAGTAGTGCATGTTGAGGTTTATCTTTGCTTTTATGTGCAGTAGCCACATGCTCAACATCGAGCACGTTTGAGTTGCATTTCACAGGGCTTTCTCAATCCCTTTATAAAGGGACTGATCTGCTAACATCACCCTCTTTAGATCTAGCAGGCAGGATGTTCCTCCACACAGTGAAGTGCTCGCAGTCTCTCTTGCCAGAGCAGTAAGTGAATGATTTCAAGCCTGGTGGGCAATACTTGTGTCCATGCGTAGCACAGACAGACCACAGTAGTAGGCAGCTGCATGTAATTTTGAACTCCACTCATTGAACTGTAATAAAACAATATAAGCACTGCTTGGGGGAAAGATTGGATGCAGTTATCCTTACACAGGGCTCGGGCATATGAAAGCAGCGCTGGCTGACAAGAGGATTTTGAGATTTGATTTTGATTGAATTGCAGAATTGAACAGGCCAGGAATGTCAGTGGAAGGCTAAATGCCTGTAGTGCCATAAAGTTTTATTCATGTGAGGCTTTCCAATATAAAGTAGATGGATTATTGGAGAAGGTGTCAAGGGACATGAAATAGAAGTGCCCAAAACATAAAATGTGGGTATAAGGATAAAATTACTTCTTTCTTAGTACATAATTAGCTCACAAAAATGTTTTTGGGTAGTTGTTTATTGTTCAACCTTTTTCAAAACTAATTCATTGCACAAAATAAAATAACAGTCTTTGGTTTTTTGCTTCATCTCTCTCTGGCTGGAATTCATATTGTTTTAAGAACAGGTTTAAAAAATGAATTCTGTCTTAATTTAATTTTTTATTAGAAAAGGTGTCTTAATAAGAAAAAAAGTGGGGGAGGAGAAGTCCACAGGATAGAAAGGAAAATGGAAAAAAAAAAAAAAAGACAAGTCTACAGGATATGAACACTCTGCAAACACTGAAAACTATTATGCTCAAAAACAAGAGCGGGATGTGTATTCACATACCACAACACACTGACTTATTTCATAGCTCAGTAATGCATATGTAATTAGAGCCAAATTTGCATAGGACAGCTGATAGCCAAATTTGTATGGCATTAGAGACAGCTTCACTTCTTTGCAGTGAACTCTGAACAGTAAATAAAGTTGCACACGGGTTGGGTGTGGGGTAGCACAAGGGGCTGCATTTCTGTGCCCAAATTCTGGGTCTGTTTACAGCCCTGTGTCTCAGTTAACGTTTTCCCTAAACATAAACTAAATCACATCTATTATGACCACAGGAAAATAATCATAGCTTTATGCTACATCCAGTCATTTAGAATTATAACATAAACAGTAAAACGGCCTTCTTATTACAAGACCGTTTTTTCCTGTTTTAAATTGCATTTTTTTTGGAAAAGGGGCTTGTTGTGTTAATCTTGCTTTAACCAAGAGCACGAATACCTTTCTATATGTGTTTTTTATAGGGAGGTGGTGTGTGGTGCATACAAGACTGTCAAAACGGGATCTCAAATTGCCATAAAATCTTAACCTACGAAATTGTATTTAAAGGTGTATTTAAAGAACAGTATACGTTTATATTTTCAGAACTAGTTGCCTGTAAACTGTGTGTTCTTCCATTTCAGTCCCTCCTGATTGAGATGGCATGGATGTTTAGGTAGTATTTATATGCAATTGTTTTTATTTTAACTCCAAAAGAAACACGCAAATAGTTTTTATCGTGCAGATTGTAATTATTATTTTTGAAGTCTTCTATTGTGAGCTTGGATTCGTAAATTCTTTAGGAAAGAAATGCCACATTCAGTGCTGGTGGTAACTCTCCAGGGATTTGTTAAACTTTTATTTACCACATGTTATATATATATATATCATTCCTTCATGGCATTTTGGGGTTATTTTGTATTATTATTTAGGTTTGCTGAAAGTAAATGTGATGAGGATTTACCTAAATGAATAGCAGTTTATTTCTGATGCCTTTCTTTGAAGGAAAAGGATAAAAAAAGCTCCCTTCTCCCCCCTACCCCCCAACTCATACCAGCTATAGTCCTTGAATTATGTGTGGTAGAGATGCTGTACTCAATAGAGAGACTTTTCTTTTCTTCCTCCCCCTCACTTCCCCCCTGCCTTTTTTTTTCCTTTTTTTTTTTTTTTTTTTTTTTTTTTTTTTTCCTTAAATAGGGTTTTGCAGTAGACTGTAATGCAAGGAGTTGGTTTCAGGGGGGCTGTGTGTGGGTATCCTGGCTGTGAGGATGGTGGGGCTTTCTCAGAGCTGAGGGATGGAGCTGGGGGTGTTACATCACCTCATGTAGCAAAGCCAAAATATTTACAGAGTCATCAGGTAGCAGAGAACCAAGAACTTTGAACCCAAGATAATAAACCAGCTTTTTTTTTAATATCACCAATTAAAAAAAATTTAAAGATTCTCTGAATTTGAATACCTCAAGTTAAAGAAAAGTGAGATTTGGGGTTTTTTTTGTTTTCTGTTTCGGTAGGGATTTTTAAATTTTATTGACTGTACTATTTATGACCTGCTTAATATTTAGACATTTTAAAGTTATTTAGAAGTGCAGGTTAAATAGGCAGACAAAATTACTTAGCTTTAGGCAGTTTTAAAATATTGCTTTTATTTAAATTCTGTGATGTTTAATTTTTAAGGTATTTTAAAATGCTATTTTTAGATAATAAGACTGAAATTCGAAAAACAATTATTGTGCATAAACGATTAAATAGAAAATAAAAATAAACTTTCTTGATTACATAAAAAAAAAAAAAAAGCTCAAAGACCTAGCTGAAGTTGGCTCTCTGAGTTGTGTTAGAGTATGTGAATATTGATAAGCTTAGATGACCTTCTGTAGACAAAGTTTGGTTTCAGTGTTCATTGAGATACGGCTGAATGATTAGTTTCAGTAATTCCTTTGATGATTCAGTAAAAACTAAAAAAAGGAGACCTTGCTCTACTTTTCCAATCTAGGAATAAACTAAAGGTGTGGAAGATTGAGATCTAATACTGCTGTGTTCATAATATATTCCATTTTCTTACAACAGATCATGTTCGGTAGATGTTTTACATGCATAAATGAATAAACTCATTATGTATCCAGCATATTTAAATAATCTTCATTTAATAAATAAAAATATTATTTTCATTTTCTTTCAGTTTTATTTTTCAACCAAATGAAGATCGATATGAATCCTAAAATTGCCCACTAATAAAAACTGTCATGATTACTAACATAGTCATAGCCTAAAACTTAGGGATGCAAATGAATGTGAAAATAACCTGTTATCATCTTTAGCAGACAGAAAAATTAAGGTAATGAAAAGGCCATATTTTATTATGCTACTAACCAATTAGAATTGATGCTTCTTTAGGAAAATAAATATAAAAGTACAAATGCAAAACAAGATTGAAATCAATTATTTAAACCATGTTTCCTGCTTTTTGATATAAACCATGATTAGAATCAGTGATTCAAATCCCTTTGATTTAAATCAGGCTCATGCTTGGGGTGGATTAGTTTGTGGTTACGAGCGAGAACCCTCTGAAGATAAAGGCAGGGAGTCCAAAGTGGAAGAACTGTCTGTGACAGGGGCTTGGGCATGATGGTCTTCAAGGTCCCTTCTAACCAAACCATTCCATGTTTCAAAATGTCTCCTCATTCCCTTGGCCTCGAATGCTAAAATTGCACGTGCAGGATTCCTGTGATCACTCCTTGCAGCCCTTTCTAAGAGGATCCGTCCGAGTTTGGGGACTTGTGGCAGGTAAGGTGAGGCTGAGTCCCCTTCTGGGGTGGCCTCAGCCCATCATTTATGGAAGCAGAGGGGCTCAGGTCCCTTTCCCTGTGCATTGTGTCCTCCCTTCCCTGCAGGCACCATCCCCACTGCTTTCTGCCCTCCCTGCTTGCTCCTGGAGGGGTTTACTGCTCTCCCTGGCTGTGCTCAGGTCTCATGGCACAGGCACTGATTTGCATGAGCTCCCAGAAAGTATTTTTGGCTAATCAGTTCTCCCAGGTGAAGAGCAAGTATTAAGGCTTGCAGTGAACTCTTCTGTGGGAGCTGTGGCCATGCTCTGGTTCAGACCATGGTGAAGCTCTCGCTTTTCCACCAGCTCCTTCTGGTTCTCTTCTGGGTATCCTGCAGGAGAGGTAGGGAAAGAGAGAGCTTACCTACAGGAAACCCTAAGAGCAAAATGAGCATTTTTTTGGCCAGAACATTTTGGCAGAGGGGCAGCTGTGGGAATTGGTAGAGCCCTGCTTCAGTGGCTGGTGGAGAAGAGCTCCTGTTGTAACAGCATAGATCACATCTTCCCTTGACAGGGTCTCAGTGTTAAAGAAACCCAACATAAACCTCGATATGCTCTGGGTCAGAAATGTCAAGTAGAGCAGATTGCATTCAAGTTGCACATAAATTATTTAAAATGCCCATAAAGATGGGTCAAGGGTCCTTGCATTGGTAGAAGTCAGTTTAAGCTTGTGTGCTGTAATTGTTTCCATATGATGGCCTTTTTGAACAGACAGAGTAGAAATCCTTAGCAAGGTGCACAAGTTGAGAGAAACACGTGGATTTTATTGTAATAATGTTTCTAGTTGGAAGGTCTCAAAATAATTAGCTTGATTTAGCGCTCTCATTTCTGCCCCTGTTCCAGACTACATCCAAGCCTTTTATGGAGCATAAATAGTTCCTTCATGTAGTGTTGGCAGCTGAATACTCCATACTGTAAGAATAATGCAGACAGAGACCTTCCACCAGTGCTGGATGAAGTTAGTTCTCGTGAAGGAGGCAGATGTTTTGGCAGAGGAAGGTGCCATGTGTTTCTTGAGTCAACCATTGTAAATTTTTGGGCAGTTGGTCCTTAAATAGAAAGGCTGGGGTTTTTTCTCTTATATTTAGGGATAACTAGTTAGTGGACTGATCCTATTAGTTAATGGTATGTGGGTCACATGACTTAAGCTGCACAATTACAAATGAAGTTAACTCCAGTTTTGTCTATTTGAACACAGTCAAGTTTCCTCAGCAGGTTTTTCTAGGTTTAATCCATGCTAATTTATTCTTATATTCTGACTGTAGTGACTATCTCGAGGCAAATCAGATGAAAGGGGTCAGATTTTTAGCTGGCATAAACTGACACAATTCCTTAATTCTTCTGTACTTGCTGTAGCTGTGTTGATTTATGCTAGCCAGGAGTCAAGGCCAGCCACTTAGATTAACCTGGTACTGTCTGGTGACTAAGTCTGAAAAAAAACCCCAAAAACAAATACTTTGTACTTCTTGTTCGCTGCAACAGGAAAGCATCCAGGAAAAGAGTTAAAAATGGGATAGGAGGGCTTGTTGTGTGTAGAACAGGAACTAAATGGACAGTAGGATAGAGATGTAGGACTGAGTCCCAGGAAATGTGATTTATAGAGATGATTTGTAGCTGGAAATCTTGCACTGCTGGAGGTACTGGTGCATCCATAAAGATAACAGCCAGTATTTAAGATTCGTTTTGAGAAGTTTAATATTTCTTCACATTAGGAAGGAATGCTGTTTGAGGTTTTCCTCTGTGTGTGAACAGACATGTGAAATACATACACAGAACACAAATTACAGACACATGGAGCAGGCCATAAGAGATAGTGTGAGACAGCAATTTCACCTAATCAGGGAGTGAACGTGTGTCATCTGTATTTTGGGATCTGGCCCCTGGGGAGGAAGATTCCTGGTTGCTTTATGCTGTGGGGTACCCACTTAAAGAAGCAGATGCTTTGGTAAATGCACCACCCTCCAGTGGTGCCTGGTTGGGCTTCTGGAGCCTGGAGACACTCCTGCCTTTCTGGCTCAGCTTATCCCTGTTGATTCATTCTTGAATGTGTTGGTTCTTCCCTTGCAAACTGCTTCGTGTGATTTGTTCTTAGCAGGGAGTTACTGCTGAATGTTGGGATGGCCTTATGGGGACACCCTTGAATTTTTGTTTTGGGTTGTTTTTGGGTTGGTTGGTGGAGTTGGAACCAAGGCAGTGGCTGGGCAGTGTCGTGGAGACTGTTCTGTGCTTTCAGCTCCAGTGAGATGTGTAGTACATCAGCCTTATCAGAGCAGCAACTTCATTGTGGTTGCTCTGGGAGGAGGCTGCTGGCTAATTCATGTGCACAGAGAAGGATGGGGTGGATGTCTGTGGGTAGTAAATGACTTTGGCATTTGCTGTTTGCTTTTGAAGTGCACTGAGCCCACTGGTCCCCAAATTCAGAACTAATACACCTGAAAATAAATAACCACACTAAAGCCAGAGATCATTTGAAGAAGAGTAAGGTTGCAAACCACACCACGAAATCTTTGCAAAAGGCAGTGCAGAAGTTTTAGTGCTGCTCTTTAATATTCAAGATTTTATCTTGGGGAGTTATCTTTAGAAAAATAAACGTTCCCTTGGAATCAGGTATACTAATCCTGTGATACTGACTGTGGAATGCTTGTTTCTCTGGAGAGACTGTAGGGAAGAAGGTGATGTTCATTTGAGCAGCTTGAGACCCCCACAGCCTGTGTTGGTCTGATGTCAGTTCATTTGCTGAAATAAGCTGAAAACTCCACAGCAGAGGAAAGCCCTGTCTGGAATAAGAGTTCTTTAAAAAAGGAAAAAAAAAAAAAAAAATCAAACTTCCCCTTTGTGATTTATGATCCCTTTAACAATGCCACTTTCTCAAAGCCATGCATCATACACAAACAATGGGCCACATAGAAAAGCGTGCTCCCCGGAGTATTACCAAGCATGTAATTTTGTCTTTAAATTCTTCAGAGTGAATTGTAAGAACATGACTTCATAGGAACCTTTTGAGACATTATGGCTTTTAATAATGCTTTGCTGCTACATGTAATACTTCAGTTTTACTTTTATTAATTAAATTGCTCCTTGCTTGCGTGTGCAGTGGGGAGAGGATTCCGTCCATCCCGGCACACCCAGGAGGGATGCAGCTGCCAGAAGGGGTTTGCTCCCCCCCTGAAGGTGAGGGGGCTGCTTTGGTCTGATGGAGGTTCAGGAGGGTTTTCCTTCAGTTTTCATCCCCTGGACGAGCACATCAGTGCAGTCTCCCCATCCCTCCAGCCTTGGTGCCCACGAGGGGGTGCGCACGAGAGGCTGCTCCTCTTCTTCTTCTTCTTCCTCCTCATTGTGAGCTCCTACAAGACTCTGTGGGGTGTGCAGCTGTCCCACCCATCACCCAGCTCACGTGCACAGAATGAGGTAGCTCCTGCTCTGCCTCTCCTGCCTGGCACTGCTATCACCTCACATCTGTGATCTTCCCAAATTTATATATACATGTTTTTGTAAGTTTTCAAGAAAATTGAGGTCAAACTTATTTCCTCCTGTAATCCCTTTGCACCCCCCTGGCAGCTTTATTTTTTTTTTAGCAGGCACATCTTGCATTATGTAAAACATAGGTGAAGAAACATGTTCAGTAAATCTGCGTTTGCCTGTCTGCAGCAGCTGGGTTTGGATCTGACTGCTTATCTAATAAAGAGTGGAAGCTGCACTTTTTACAGCTTTTTGTAGCACGGTTTGTGGGCTTGCCCATAATAATACAATTATGAAGGTTAACAGGAAAAAACTGGGTCCAGGAGTGATTCCAGGCAGCTGGCAATGCCGACGAATTGGAAGCGCACCACCAATGAAAACTGCAGTGAAAAGCAAATTAAACCTCATATCTGCCATCTCACTCGCTTTTCTCTGCTTTCCTGTTTGGACTTGAAAGGTGATTGGAGCCAAGGCAGTGACAGTTGACGGAAGTGCTGCAAGGAGAGAGTATTTATTTACAGTGAATCGTGGTGATGCTTGTTCAGGATGCGGTTTCACGCAGGATGTTCTGTCCCCACCCCCGGTTTGATCATTTCTCCAAAAAAAAAAAAAAAGGGGGAGGGGTTAAAAAAAAAAAATAAAAGAAAGCTTCTTGATTGTTTAAGGCCACAGCTAATGCTTGGAGAAGCAGCATGCCTGTACTTGGAGTGTGCTGTAATGTGCTGTTGAAGGAAGTTCCTGTATTAGGCACAGAGGCTGTTTGGGACTAACTCCTGCCCAGATGTGTTCAAAACCCAGTGTTGGCCCTACACATTTAAGCTGGGAATGAGCTGAGTGGGTCCCCATGCTGCCAGTGATGGCTAATGCAGGCCACCCACTTGGATGTTAGCAGCACTGCCAGCTGATGTGGCTGTAAATTAATTTTTTTGGAGAAGGAGGAAATAGCAGAAATCAACCCCCTCTGTAGGTTTTAGTACATCAAATAAATGTTAATGGAGAATTCAGTGTGCAGAAGGTTTGGGATAGTTTAGCATTGGGATGAGGGGTTCCCCTCATTCTTTGCCTACTTTAATCATGGTCTCACTGAGTGGTTTGGGGTTGAAGGGACCTTAAAAACCATCCAGTTTTAACCCCCCTGCTGGGTCACCTTCCACTAGATCAGGTTGCTCAAAGCCCCATCCAGCTTGGTCTTGGACACTTCCAGAGATGGCCATCCACAGCTTCTTTGGGCAACCTGTGCCAGGCCCTCACCACCCTCACAGTAGATCAAGACTTGAACCAACCCTGCAGCAGATGAAATAACAGAATGTCCCCATTTTGGGAGGTGAATTCCTCATCAGTAAATAACAAGCATTATGCTGGCCCAAGGACCCCCAAGGGCAGGGTTTATCTGAAGTTCTTTTGCCATCCCAGCACAGGAGAAGGGGTCTGGCTCTCTGGGATCAGGCTGTTCCCCTGCGATGTTGGTGTGGGTTGGGTGCCCATCCCAAAGCTGCCGGGCAGTTTTACAGCCCTCACAGCTCTTGCTCCCGTATCAGCCCTGGCACCAATGGGTTTTGTGCAGCTCCTGACAGGCAGGCAGAGATAGTAACTTCTGTTAGTCCCAGACGGGGCTGGTGATTAGATAGGGAGAGTTTCTCTATCTCGTTTCTTTCCGAGATAGAGCACAGGGCTTAGGGACGTGCTCTAGCATACACAGTTTCCTTCACAGGCACTGAGCGGGGAAGCTATTGGAAACTTGAGGGATTACAATGAGGGGTGAATATAGGTTTTTTTATTATTTATTTACTTGGACATTTTCTTTTAAACTATTTCCAAGAAGTACATTTTTACCAGTTTTTCTGTCTGGAAGAAGGAACCTGATGGGTTGTTTTTTTTTTCCACTCACAGCTTTTAATTGCACCATTGCCATCATCGGGCCCTTTCTACAACTCCCACATTGTTCAGCAGACACAGTGAAATGTTTTTAGGAACCTATAAAAGCCAGTAATTTGCATCCAGAGGCCGTGGTCATAGTCAGCATTCAGGCAAGGAAGGAGCTGCCTGGATAACTTTATGGCCAGGACATGTGCTGCATTGTGGAGCGGGGCTGCTGCCTGCCCGTGCTCCCGCACACAGTGCTCTGAGCACCATTTCATTAAGAAATAAAGTTGTTAGGGCTCCTAGCCTGGAACCCAGCTCCCCCAAGGTCCATCGTGCCAGGGAGCTGAGCCAGAGCCAGCCTGCCTCCTTCCCCGGCTCCGTGCTGGCTTTTCTCAGCCTGTCCCCATCTTTTGTTCCTTGGGGGTGTGATCTGAGCCTGCTTTTGGGGTTGGGTTCCCCTTAGTTCCCTTGTGGGGTTGAACCTGCAGACAAGGGGGCCGCTCTTGGTGCGGGATGCTGCCTGGCAGTCCTGTGAAATGGTTCTTGCTGCGGGTGATGGCTGACTTGACACGGGGCATCAAGGACTCCCACGCATCCACAGCTTTCAGAAACCATCGGTTTCCGAGGCTAACGAGGGCCTCGTGTTGCAGAAACATGTTAAGGTTTAGGATGAGATTTGCAAAATTGCCAAAGAGATTTTTTTTTTCCTTTTTTTTTTTTTGAAGAGCTGTTTGAATTTGGGCAATCAAAACATCTTAAGTAGCTCTGAAAATGTCACTGTGGAAGATCCTGCTCATAGCTGGTCTAGCTGAACAAAAAAGGCTAAGATGCTCCAGGAGGAAGAAAACATCATCTCTTTTAAAGGTGATAGGATGGCTGTGGTTTGATATTGTGTAAAAATTATATTTTCTTTGCAAAAAAGAGCTGTCTATTTTCAGTGGGCTGTGAAACCATGAGATACAGGGCTTTGGAGCATTCAGTAGCCAGGGAAGAGTTTTTTAAAAAATCAGGAATATTCACCTCCCAAAAAAAAACCAAAAAAAACAACCCAGCAAAAAGACCTTCTAATTGAATTGAGTCTGATTTTTTGGGAGGGGTTGAGGCTACTAGTAGTAACTAGCCTGAATTAAACTTGGTCTTCCTATGCAAACAGAACTTGCATGCATTTTTATTTTACTGTCACACATGTGTACCTTTCAGACTGCCAGTCTCTCCAGTCAGGAGCACAATATAGTTTTTTTGTTATTGCTTTGTACACTTGTGCTTCCCCACCACCATATATCCTGTCCATTTGAAAGAATAAAGTGCTGCTCTGTTCCTTGAGTGGGAAATAACAGTAAGGATGGTGGAGGGTGTGTGGGATGCCTCTGCCCCCTGTGTGGGCCTTCTATTCCCAAGATTTCCCAGTTTCAACTATTTCAGCTTCTTAAGTTATATCAACATCAACAAAGAAATAAAGCCAGGTCCTTACTTTTAGCACAGACACCATGAACAGGCTATTCAGTGTGTGCTCAGCTCCCAGCAGGAGCGTTTGTGCCAGACAGAGGACTTTTTGATTCCCTGTTTTCTTCCTCCATCTGAATAGGCTGTGGCTGGGGGTGAGGTGTCTGTTGTTGGACAAGGGGAGCTGAGTATCCTGAGGAAGAGAGGATGGTGTGGTAGGGATGGGGGGAAATGTTTGTCTCCGTGAGGGCCTTGCACCTTGAATTATAGGTGATGCAGTGCTAGGGGCATATCTGCCCCATGGGGCCAAGAGGGGAAGATGCTGCCTTGAGAGAAGGGAGACAGTGGCCTCAGAGAATTGTCTGGGAGTTAGAGATGTGCAGGGTTTGTGCTTCACCCAGCCGTGTCGTGCTGAAACACGCTCCTGGAAGCGGGGCCGGGGTGAGCCGGCAGTGACTGACACAGCCCACAGCCTTCTCCTGCCCAGAGCCTGCATCCAACTGCTTTTCATGGCCTCGAGTGTTTGCTGAAGTGGGTCCCAGCCAAGACAGGAAACTATTTGACTTCGGGTGCTAGAGAGCTCCTCTCATGGTATTTACAGATAAAAGGGGAGGAGTTGAAAACCGTAGTCCGTGTTCAGCCCAATCTGATAACCTCCAGGGATTTTATTAGTTCAAAGAAATTTTGGATAGCGAACTTGTGTGCTTAAGTGGAGCTGAAGCCCCAACCCTTGCAGGCATCCAATCCTTACTAAAACCTTAGAAAAACAAATGGTGCTTGCAACAATCTTTTTCCTACCTTTTTTTTTTTTTTTCCTTAATGTTTTAAACCATTAGGCCGTTCTAAAATTTAATACACAGGTAAGAATACATCCCTGATCTTTAAAATTAATTCTCTCTCCTGAGCATTGGTGGCACAGAAACTGATTTTGTTCAACAGACTTCAGTCTGTGAGGGGCTAAAAATAAGAAAGGTGAATTATATTCAGTAACTAGATGGGCAGAATGTGTTTTGTTGGAATAAATTAGGAAAGCAATAGTAAAAGGACTGTTTTCCACAATGCTTTACTGGGTTACCAGTTTAATGTTGTGTCCTCATGTTGGGTGGAGATCCACCTCCTCTCTGCATGCCATGGTTGTGTTGTAGCTGTAAATGTCTAAAGGACACAGGCCCTTCCCCTTGCATCTGCCTGGTGTTGGGTCAGGGTTTCTCCTTGGTTCTGCTCAGCAGGTATAAGTTGTGCATCTCCCACCCTTCCAAATCAGATGGAAACTCTTCCTAGCTCTTAGCTTTCTCCTTTTCCCTTGTTTTTTAATTCACCACTGGTTGTTAGAGACCTTGGATAAGATACCGGTTCTGCTGGAGGCAGTAAAGAGGGTCTGGTAGGACCCTGTGTGCATTGCCAGGTTTCCAGCTTTTTTTTTTTTTTTTTTCTTCTGGAGCCTCTGTTCCTTTCTTTGCAAGCCTAGAGCTACCTTCTGCTTCAAACAGGCAGATTCACTTGCTGATTAAAAAGCATTGTTAATTTAGAAGGAAGGCCACATTCCTTCTCAACACCATCATTAATTAAAGACTAGGAAATTGCCAATTCACCCAACATTCACATCCTTACCAGACTATGCTCACATAATTTATTGCCCAAATATCTTAATGCCCAAGTACGTGCTGAGGCCCGTACACAAAACTTAAACTCCAATCTCATATATTTTTCCTATGCATAATTAAGATGATTGCCTCTTAAAACCTTGCTTATTTTTGGTATAACACCTTTGTTTTTCTGAGGTTGGGTTTTTTAGATTGTGCCCAAACATGGGCACTGACTGTGGCCACAGCTTTATTAAACTGTATAATTTTGCGTGTACGGGTGTGAATCATAACCCCCAGATGAAAATAGCTCCTTCAGAGCTATGTCTCTGGGAGGAGGAAAAAAAACCCAACCCAACGTGATACCAAACACTCCCTTATGCCTTCTCACAATTCTAAACTGTTGCAGGTTGGACAGAATCAGAAAACAGAGTTTTATGTCGAGTTTTGTGTCGGTGAGGGGAATGTAACTATGCAAAACCCACTTACAGCTTAGACACATCATTCATGAGTTACACCATGGCTCCGAGCTCATGGCAACGACGAGTGTCTGGCAATCCCCACCATCTGGTGAACTCTGATGTGTATTTGAACAGCACGCTGTGTTAGTGTGCCTATATACAAGACATATTCGCACACAACATATAGTGGCAGGGGAAAGAGAGAGAAATTATGTTTCAGCTGTGAATGACTTATATTTACTCAAGCAGCAAAGAAATAGCTGATAGCTTACGAGTGATCAAAGCTCGTGGTGAGTTATAGAGGTCTTTCCTCACCAGTGAGGAAGATATAGCACATTTCAGCCTGCTGTATATCCTTTTAGTCCAACACACACATTTTAATGCTTATTTTTATTTTGGTTTAGAGGCCTTTCTACTTTGCGCAGCAAGCAATTTTTTTTTAATATTTTATTTTATTTTTAATTTTTTTTTTCAATCTCTTCTGCCTGTTCTCTGTCTGCTGCTGATGCCAGAGACAGAGCAGATTGGGAAGCCTTTGAACACATTACTGGTTGAACTCGAATGAGATTTTTGTATTGCTTGGTTGCAAGCTCCTGTGATGAGCATAAGGAATTTAGTTTTGATTGACATGATGTTCTCTTAAAGCAAAAGTGATCTATCAGCATTCAGGCACCCACAGCTTGTTTTTTTCTTTCATGACAAATAATAGTTTTGTTGCAGTCGTGCTACAGCCACGAAGGTTGAATTGCAGTTTCCCTTTGAATCCTCTGATGGAGGAGGTAGAGAGGAGTGAGTCGAAATGGGCCATTTTAGGTCACTCCTAACAAGCCAGGCTCAAGGATCTTCTCAGTTTCTGTTGCTCTGCCTATTTTGTGTTCAGCCAGCTCTTCTCTGGTGCACCAGCATGCTCATTCCAGTACACAGTATTTGTACAGATGACACAACCTTATTATCTTCAGCTTCGGTCGCTTTAAAAGGAGTTTTTACAGTTAACACACCCGTGATCTTGTACCACAAAGAGAACTGGTCTGGCAAAAAGATATATCCTGAGACAGAGTCTGAATGTGAGAAATCCTCCCTCTCTCCTCCTTGTGCTCATCACTAAATGTGAAACCTCTTCAAAATAAGCTGCTCTCCAAATGAGTTATTATTTGGCCTATGTCGGTATAGAAGACACGTGAGCATCCTCTGGGAGGAAATATAATCTTATAAATTAACCTTTGAACTTGGGAGAGTTGGACTGTGGTTTTTATTCAGCTGCTTTGTAGGGCACTGGGAGGTTATTTAACCTGCCTTTTTTCATGTCTGGGAAATGGATGCACTGCTCCTTTCCCCCACTACTGCCTTGCAGGCACATTCCTTCTGTCTGGGAGGCCTGGGGTGTCTGTGTGAAGAACCATCAGAATTAAAACTGTGTTATGGGTGATTTTATTGCTATTTACAAACAGTTGAATCAGCACGTAACCTTTGAGGGGGAAAGGATTGATTCAAATAAGGGTTAAAATGGTTTTAAGAAAGTTTGTAAATGCTGAATGTTAAGAGTCACACATCGCCACAGCTTGGTGCTAAGCATCCCTGTAACTCACCTGTGCTGCCCTTTTTCAACTGGCAAACTCTAACAAATTGATTATTTCTGGGTGTGAGGTTTGTAGGGTTTGTAATGCCTGTGTTTAAGGGAGATTCAGGAATCTGCTGTGAAATTGGAAAGGCTCATTATCCCGAGGGTGGGCTTTCCTTATCAGTGGTCGTCGTGGCAGGTCTGTTTGGGAGAGTCTGTCGCTCTGCTTCCCATGCTCTGCCTGGTGAGGAGGAGAACTGAGGAATGCTCTGGCCTCAGTAACAAGTTTTATGGTTTATCAAGTGCAGAAATAGTACTTTGGGGGAATTTTCCTTTTTTTTTTTTTTTTTTTTTTTTTTTCCCCTGGAAATGTAAGTATGTGGGATACTGATCATACCCACCAGGCTTTAAAGCTCAAAATGAATGATAAAATAATTTGTGATTTTTGTAGTGAGCATGAAAATAAACATCTGAAGGTGATAATTTTAAGAAGCACTTCTAAGACCTTCAGCTTTACATTTTTCCCTCTATTTGGGCAGATTTTGCTAATTCTTATAGATTGCATTTTCATGGACAGTGAATACATCTCTGCTGTGCCTGTCCTTGGTCATCCAATTGTCCTTTGAATCATTCTGAGCATGCTAATTCAATATCCTCCTCTTTGTTGTCCTGCTCCTGCATTTTTTCTTCCCAGGTTCCACTCCTGGCACTCTGCAGCTTCCCATTTCTATTTCAGTGTTTCAGGCACTGCTCAGAAACAGATGGATGGCGAGATTTCAACCCCACCTCCCAACTTCCACATACAGTCCACATCTCGCGCCGCATTCACGAGCACACACAAGCAACAGGACGCTTGGTATTCGCTTTTCTGATAAGTTCATCCCCAAATCAGAGCTTCCCCATTTAGGCCAGGTGATCTACCACCAGCAATTCTTTCCTCTCCCCAGGAAAACGCCAATATGGGGATGTTCATGTGTTGGAAGAAGAGGAGGGTGGGGCACACGTGCTTTTCGGAAGTGCTGCGTTTCCCCATGGCTTTGAGCAGGTTTTGTTTGCAGGTGTGCCCGGCGCTGTGTGATCGCCTGGGGAGCGATGAGATGCCGACACGAGGAACAAAACCTCAGCTCTACATTTGCTTTTCCTCCTTTGCTTTTGCGGCGCCCGGGTTTTGATGTGTTGCTTCTCAGAAGGCTTGACGGTGGTAATAACGGAAACAGCAAAAAATGTCAGCTTGACTACTGTCTGCGTGTCGGCACTAGTCCAGGGAGTTTCAAAGGGATGTTTTATTGATTCTGTAATTGCACAGTAGAATGGACAAACTGAACTGTACCTCAGGGCAAGGAAAGCCCCTGTCTGAACGGCATCTGTTGGATGTGAGCGCTGCTGTAATTTGGGCAGGGAGTGCTTGCTGGGCGGTTTGAACCAGGGGACTGAAAGCTTGGCTTAACCCTTTCACTGGAGGCAGTGGGAACTCTGGTTTTGCCTTCTGATGGCAGCCTGGGAAAAAGAGCTGCTTTGGGGATCCCTTTTAGCACCAAAGTGACAATCTGGGGCTTCGCTGGGATTTACACCAGCATTGCTTTTAAAAGGAAATTTTGGCACAAGATCTTTTCCCTGGCATTGCTCTCCAGGTATTCCCCTCCTCTGGGATCCTGAGCCCACAGAATTGTGACTTGCAGCATTGCCTCGCTTGCAAAATCCACTTCTTAACTGAAAAACTGGTCTTAATCTCTGATGAAATATGTCTGTGTTATAGTGCTCCTGCCTGGGAGCTGGTAACTTCCTCTAGCACAAGCTGATTACTTTCCAAAACTGAAGGAGTGGACTGAGCTGTTTTGCTAAAACAATTGCAAATTAAATTTGTAAACTTTTGCTGTTGCCATATTTTTTCACTGGCATGCTGTCTGCGTGCTGTGTCTTTAATTTGGTGAGAACACGAATCAATTAGGCTAACCTACAGCAATGCAGAAACCGAGGGGAAAATATTAAAATGCACTGTCTTGACTTGATACGTGGGTGCCCAGGGTTTCTGTT
Source organism: Cettia cetti (assembly GCA_013401135.1). Lineage (NCBI taxonomy): Eukaryota > Metazoa > Chordata > Aves > Passeriformes > Sylviidae > Cettia > Cettia cetti. Next base: position 19,216 of record VZUI01037141.1, on the reverse strand, counting down.
CCAATTATTCTCTATTACTTCTGTTAGCCAGCCAGAGCTGGGCATCTTGCAAAGAGCAGTACTTCATTCCCAGAGCAGAGCCCACAAAACCCAGGGGTAGAAGAGCAGTGCAGGAGGAAGCAGAGTCCAGCCAGCCTCCCTGAGGAGGACTGTAAGTTTGACTGGGTTTCACAGTTTCAGGATTAAAAGAAAAAAAATCTGGGGATGGGAGGGTGGCAGCACACCCAGGAGCACCCAGCTGGAACTGGTTCTCCACAGGCTACCAGCAGATGCCAGCGGCTTGTGAAATAAACCGTGATCTTGGGGTTTCCACTGCACTTATTTATGGCCATAATTAGAAATCTTGCTTTTTAAACTCAGTGCTCTTTAAACACAATCTTCTGGAAGAAACCTGCAGTGCAGTTCTGTCCTGTACTGGATTTTAGTAGATTTTACAAGAAAGTACTGTTTGAAGAAGAGAAGGGTCTGAAAGATGGGGCCTTTCAGTGCTTAAAGGGTACTTACAGAAAAGAGGGAGAGCAACTATTTACACAGGCAGATAGTGATAGGAAAGGGCCAGTGGTTTTAAACTAAGCAAGGAGAGATTTAGATTTGATGTTATAAGGAAACTGAACACTTTGAGGGTGGGGAGACTCTGGCACAGGCTGCCCAGAGAAGCTGTGGCTGCCCCATCCCTGGAAGTGTCTGAGGCTGGGTTGGACAGGGCTTGGAGCAGCCTGGGATAGTGGAAGGTGTCCCTGCCTGTGGCAAGGGGTTGGACTGGATGATCTTTAAAGTCCCTTCCCACCTAAACTGCCCTGTGATTCTATTAAACGAAATAAGATGCGCTCTAAACTTCATGATATTTTTGGATATTGACTCTGATGAACTCCTTTGTCTGGAGCCTTGCGTGCTGTAACAAAAATAGGCACTTAAGGATGTGGAGCACTCTGCCAGTTCAACAGAAAGAAAAGTGAAGCCCATCTTCAGTAATTTGTATTGCAGAAATCAGCTGGGGGAGATCCTGCATCTGGGATTTGCTCCGTTCCCTTCTGGTGATTCAGAGGAGTGTAAATTATATACTAGTGGCAACAGCTGTACTTTGGGGCTTTTGCCAGAGGAAGAGCAGCTTTATTCTGTGTTGGGATGAGAATGCCAGAGATGTGTTGATTAGCAGGGGAGGGGGAACACTGCCCAGTGCAGCTGATACAGTGATCTTAGTACATAATTACTTGCAAGTACACTTTGATCAAGTCCAAAACTCACAGTCTTGCTGAAAGGAGCAGTGAAATCTTGATTTGTGTTAGCTGGTGAAAGGTAGCTTATCTTTATTTAGTTTTATATTAAATTCAGGGCCAAGGTATCGAAAGTCTCTAAGACCAATAGTGCTGAGATTAGTCAGGACCCACAGCGTGGGGTGAGGGGCTGGGGAGCACAGGCAGCATCACTGCAAGGCTTGTTCTTCATCAGCTGCCTAATTTGGAGACAGGCTTAATAAAAGCTGAATAGAAATTAAAATATCAGACTGAACTGATACTTTAATGAACTGAAATGTTAAACTCAGTTTAACATTTGGCTGAGTCTTTATCACCTTCCTCCCCCATCTCTGACTTTTGTCATATTGCTCATAATTTCAGTCTCAGTGATCTGACTGTTGTCTTTTTTTTTTTATAAGAATGGTGAAGTGAGTGTGACTGAAAATACAGAATATGCACTAATATTTCCTGTGCCACATCAAATCACCAAAAATGACTAAAGAACATCCTGAACTCTGAAATTCTCAGCACATATTTTCTGTCAACACTAACGCTGAAGTGGAATTGCCCCAGCCAATCAGACACGGGAAAAACACTGACTTACTGACCCAGAAAAAGCTGTATTTCCCAATTTTTGCAGGTCCCTGCTCTGGTTGTCAAGGAAAGGTGGCCGGAGTCAGGATTTGTGGTAGCAAATGCCTTTGGAATCCCAAAGGCACTCCAGGCACATTGATGTGCATGTTAGAGAGGGGTTGCAGAGTCCTGAGGGTAGTAGCCATGGGAAGCAGGCATTTTGCCAAAGCTCTGCTGAGCATCTCTCTGCCTTGCTGATAAAATCATTCATGCTTTTTTGGCAGGAGTATCTGTAGCTGGTTTTGTGATGCCCTGAGTCCATTGATGACTACTTGCAAAAAACAAGATATATAAAAGCTTGTGGGGTTTTCCAAGTAAATGCTTGTTGGGTGCTTAAGAGAATGCTGGGGAGTGTTCTCAAGAGCATCCTAGTCCTGCCTCTGGAAAGATCTTTGATAGAGACAGAGTTCTCTGTTGGTGGGTGCTCTGTGCTACTTTATTTGTTGCTTTTTTTTTTTTTAATTATTTTATTTAACCCACATTAATTTAATTATTTCTGTTCCTGGAAATTTCTGTCCAGTATTTGATTGTAAGAGCTGGGTGTCTGGAAGATTAATTTGTCCTTTTGGACTGCATCTGGACTCTTACTATTTTATAATCATCGACAGTGGCTGTAAGGAGTGAGGAAGGATGCAGTAAAACACATCAATGCTGACAGTGTAAAAATAGTGCATCTTCTTGCTGTTTGATATTTTGATAGAAACCTTTTATCACTTTAAAAACTGGCCGTGTATCAACATGATATGTTAAAAACAGAAGTAGGAAACTGCAGGCTTTTAATTTGTGCCATTTGAACCCTCTTACCTTGGATGAATGCGGCGTGTAAATTATAGTTCCCATGAGGTAAAAATCAGTCAAATGCTACTTAACCTTTACTCTGCCATGTTTCGTGTTCCATTTGTGCTTAAGAGAATATGTGCATATGCTTTCATCTCACTACCATGCAAAATCATCCTTAGGGTGCCTGTAACAACACAGAATGTCTTTAAATTTGGATTTAAGGTGAACGAAACTGCTGTCACCTTACAAATCAGGGCTGAAGTGGTTTAAGAAATTTTGTTTGCCCTTCAGAGGTGAGGAGGTAGAAGAGGTTATTTTTTGTTCAGCATGGCCCCAGTGATTGCTGCTGGTTCTAACTGGTTTATTTGCATGTTTATGTTTGTGCTGGGTATGCAGGGCTTGGATTGGTATTTTCCAAACTTGTTCTGCTGCAAAGTACCTTACGTTTTTTCTAGTTATTTCAGTTAAAAATATTCAGCCATTTCGGTTGTTTAATACAGAAAGCTACTTCTCTCCATGATAATTTCCTAGTAAAAGAATCGGAAATTTGTCAGCTTTGGTGCTTGACATGCAAAATATCTGACCTAGAAACCACTAAACTTCCTAGAAAAAGTTTTCTTTTGACTTATATGTTTGGATCAGATTTACTGTTCTCAATGCAACTTGTGCCGAAGATGCATAATTTATTAAATGATATCAATGAGAGCCGAAAAAACTTAATTTGGCACTATTTCGAGACACTTAACTATAGTTTTGGAAGAACAAGATTTTCATAATAAAAAGCAGAAAAGAAATTTAAGCTATTTTTCCAGTGAACATTTTCATTTGAAAAAAAAAACCCCAAAAAACACAACCCAACCAAATGAGCGAAAGAAGAAATTTGGGGAAACGAAAAATACTGTTTTCAAATTAGCTGACTTCAGAGCCTCCGTAACATTTGCATCCTGTTAATTCAAGGGGTACTGAGAAATGATAAGACAGTCAGTTGTGTTCCCTGGTGAGCTGCAGTGATTGCAGGGGGAGCAGATGTGGGCTGGGAAGCCAAGGGGAGCTCCCTGCCCTGAGCCAAACAGGAGCTGCAGCAGGAGCTGGGTGTTGCCCCCTCACCCCGACATCCCTTGTGCTGCTCACCCACCTACAGTGGAGACTCAAAGTCTAATTGAGGAGTTTAAAAATAATGCTTTAACACATGCCTCCTCTCTTTTTTTCTTTTTTTTTTTTTTTCATGCCTCCTCTCTTTTTTTCTTTTTTTTTTTTTTTTTTTTCCTTTTTCTGAGAGAAAAAGGAAATTAAATTTTCACTAAAATGTCGTGGTTGGAACAGTAACAGTGAAGGGAAGTGCACAAGTTGGCGTGGTTTGTAATGCTTAAGTTGGCTGTACTGGGTATCTTATATATTTAAATATATACACTTGTTAGTGTATGGAAATATTAAATTTCACACTTAATGGGGACAAACAAATCTAAGAAGTTTATTACGTATGTTCAGTGTGGCAAAATAAGTGCTTGTGGAGGAAGTTTTTCTTTAAACAAGCTTGGTTTTAATCATGATGATTCATGTATACAGAATCAAACCCTGTGAGTTTATTTTAATTCTTTTTTTTTTTTTTTTTTCCTCATTCGTGAGGCAGACTTCCTGCTGATGTCCATGATCTTCAGGTGCTCACCTGAGTAGAAAATGAGTGGAAACGGAGGAAAGGTCATGAGAATTGAGTTGTTGGTTTTTTTTAATAGGTGTGCTTTAAATAAATAAAAAGTACTTTAAATTGCCTAGAATCAGGGAGTGGGAAGAGTGCACTGAGCTGTATTTCTCCTCCACAGTCTTTGTATGATTTGGAGAGTCTTTGCAAACACTCCTGCTGGTGTATTTATTAATGTGGAGCCCTGTACAGTCCTTCAGGCCAGAAACATTTTGTTGTGGTCAAGGGAAAAAAAAGAAAAGGAGGGGAAAAAGGAAGGTATTTGGAAAGCCTGGAGTAAACCTATATCACCCTCAGAGAGCAGTACTGACATGAATATTCTTATTTGCAGAGCTGAGAAGATGAGTGAAAATTAAACATACATAGTTCACAATCACTTTGATTTTAAGAGTTTTAACTAAATGTGATCCGCATTCGCAAAAACAAAATAAAATATGCCTGTAAAGTGTGGTTTTTTAGGGGTTGTGTTAGCCAAAGCCCTGCTGACTCCATGCGGTTGTCATATGAGTAAATAATGAAACTACAAGGTATTACTTTCACTTGTGGACAGTGCCCAATTTTCCCCCCAGCCTCTCCAAAAGCCTAAACAATAATAGAAAGAAGTTTCAAATGTGCAGAAATGAAACATGGTATTTATTCATGTTTCAAATATCAAGAGAGATAGAAATACAGGGGAGTAGCTGGTTCCAGGGAACAGTGTGGGACAGAATCATCCCTTTCTAGAGGGAGGTACCCTCGTAGCTCCGTCAAGTTCTGCCTGGACTGACACAGCACAGGGAGCATGGGATGATGCTGTTTTCATTGACCTTAATGATGAACTCAGTAGTTATGGAAAATTCTGAATTGTGGGGGAGAAGGCAGCACCTGCCTGAGGGGTGGACACCCAGAGGGTGCCATGAGCATCAGGACACCTGGAGATCCAATCCCTGACACTCAGTCTGCATTACTAAATGTTTGTGAATGGAAAAGCATGCACAAAAAACTTTTAAGTGTACCATTTGCAGGCACTGGGGACATCGGGGCTCTTTGTGGGGTACTGCACACCCAAGAGAAGGGTGGACTTAAAAATAGAGTGGACTGGGAACCAAGTGCTTCAGGTTCCCCAGAAAACTTAGTTTACACGTTTATTAAAGGCTTCCAAGAACATTTCTTTATTATTGATGTCAGAACATAAAGCATTTTTGGATGAAGAATTGACAATGGTTTTTCGTGGAAGGATCTATAGAAGGAAAAAAGCCTTGATTATTTGTCACGTGTCAGAAAATAACCCTGCAGAGCAACAGCGGTGTTAAGCGCAGATCACTGATGAAGTGAACAACTTCACTGTGTTATTTTTCTCCTGTAAATGGTTTGTTTCACTTTGTCAGAGCGTGTTTGGCTGAGCTTGTTTGTATGCACAAACTGGATAGTAGTCAAGTTGGGAAATCATTTGACCTTCTGATCTGTGTAATCACTGGCAGAGACACGTTACGATATTGGTATGTCATGGCTTTAGGTGGTTTGGTAAGGTAAATGAGGCTGGTAACATGAGCTCTGTGTGTTTTACAAATATGCTTATTTTCTGTAGCAGTTTCCTAAGTATTACACGTCAGCCAACCCTGCAGCTGGACTGGAATTGCCTTTTGGAGCTTTGCAGTTGACTGTGGACTTTGTATGTTAGAAAGCTGAGAGGCTGCATCATGAATAACGCACCCCACCAAGGAATAAGTATGTTTTAACATTTAAAGAGTCTTTGGTGGCTTCAAGGGAAGGGTTGTGGTGACAAAATTCCATATTCTGTGGCCAGGACAGAGCCCCTTAGCAGAAGTACATGGTCTTGTATCTACAGTAAAAGCAATGATTTTTGAGCATCTTGGTTATTTTGGGAAAATGTTCAGACAATGCATCAGTCTAGTTTTGAAACAGCTTCAAACATTTCACCACTGAAACCTCTAAAGCAAATGTTACAGAACATGCAGCTTGTCTGTTTATCTTCTCTAAGTCTATGTGAAGTCTTATGTGAAATGTGATAAGAATCACAGTATCTCCTTTGGTTGCTCAACATGAGAAGCTGATGAAGAGACAGTCATCTACAAGACATTCTTCAGAATAGCTGCAGAACAGATAGCTTTGCTAGGCTGTCTCTGTAGAGGGATGAAGGGGAGATTGTAACCCAAGTACGTAGCCATGGTTTTTCTTTTCAACCTGGCCTAGCATAAGTGAGGTCTTTGTTTTAGCTTAGCCATCAAATCCATGTTTCCAGCATTTCTGGAGTTTGACCACTCCCCTGTGCTCCTGTCTGTGCTGCTGTCCCAGGCCTCAGGTGGGTTGTTCCTTGCTGTGTGTCTGGCAGCAGTGCACAGGAGGGGGATCACTGGTCCTGGGAGGATGCACACCAGTGCTCCTCTGTCCTGGCACCTTCCCGGCCGTGTAGGCTCAAACCTGCACAAAGAAAATTTGCCAAAAGGTAAAGAAGAATTGATTCCTACCCCTTACGTGGTTCCCCAGGCAGACTAAAGCCCCTGGACCAGTAAAATGGTGTTTTGATGGATGAAGTGAGTTATGCACAAATCCCATGGCAGAGCCTGGCAACAGTGACCAATACATTTGCAGTCAGTGCTGTTCCACTAGAGAAGGGCTCATCATTTTCTTCTCTGGGGAGCGACAAGATCCAGGGAATTCAGGTGGAAAAAGATCTGGTTTTTTTCTTACCCCTTACACAGTCACTGAGCTTCTTTTGTATATCACTCCTCTGCTGAAGGTGTGGATACTAAGGATGTGAAAAAGAAGAGCATGTAAATCATTCTTCAAAACAGAAATACAGACACTGAATGATTTTGAGAGCTTGAGTGTGAACTAAATTGAGGACAGAATTTAAATCATGGGGTGACATGAGGGATGGGATGCACACAGGCAGTGGGGAGAGCATTTAACGAAGAGGGTGGAGTGATGCAGGTAATCCTTGCAAGTGACTTTTCCTTGTGGGAAAGCAAAACCCTTTCACCAGCTTGATGGTGCACTAAATCCAATGGGGAGTGCTCGCATGGAGATTTTCCTTTATTATATTTTTTATTTCTGGAGCTGTTTCCCCAGTGTTTATGATCTGACAGCAGTAATGAGTCACTGTATCAAAGTTGTGGCCAGGAAAGGGAAAAAAAAATTTCTATACCAAATGTCATGGACTGATGCTGTGTGTGACAACACAAATAAAGGTGCTGTGTGGTTAATGTTGTGAGATTTGGCTCAGAACGTACCTGCTTTTAAAAACCTTAGAAAGTAAGATGATCTGTTATTATTTCATTTGTAGGAGTAAAATGAGGGGTAAAAGAAATCCTCTCTTGGTCTTATCTACATGTGTTAAATTTTGCAGTAACCTCCATAATGATCGCTTGGGGAAAGATGAATGTTTTTCAGTTTCTGAAGTTCTTGAGTAGAGATATCTTAACTTTTTGTTGGTGTGGATGTGAACACGGTCACTGGTTTGATTTTTTTTATTTCCCCCACTCTCTGCCTTGTTGACAACCTGCTGGCACCAGTGGATTCAAAATTGGGATAAATACTGCAGGTGTTACAAGCTTCTCTGATCCCTTTGTCCAGATTTAATCTAATCTCAAATTAAATGAATGTTATTGATTAGATTCCTTTCAAACGTGTATGAGTTACTCAATGTGTGGCAAAATGTTATTCTTTTCTTGTGTGCATGGAGCATAGAAGGTGAAAGTATACAATTAATTTGCCTGCAATTTCTTGAAAATTGTATGCTGGATTTCTGTGAACACGCCGTATGGAACAATATTTCAAGCAAATTATTGTTATTTACTGTGGATTTTGCCTGGATATTAAAAGTCAACAATTATGCTTCCTCTTGGTTCTTAATGGCTTTTTATTTTGAGAAACCTGCCCAATTCTTTTTCAGAGTTGGTGGCCCTAATGCTGATCTTCAGAAAGCATTAAGTAGCACATGGCATAACTTGACAATGCTGTTATTTTGCTGCATCAATGACTATTATATTAAGTTTAAAGTGCTGATAAATTAGATGGGGACATGGGTTGCAGAGTCCTCAGCAGGGATGAGGGTCTGTTGTGGGGTAGTTGCTGCAGCTGGATATGTCAGTGTTGGCTCACATGAGCGATGTGGGTGGTGTTGGCACCTTCCTCCATGGATCCATCCCATGGGATAGGTACCACCACTCCTTGAGGAGAACGAGGTTTCCAGCTGTGGCACAGCCAGCCTTGCAAGAAATCTGCTACAAATCCCAGTGAAGGTAGTGATGTGCCCCCTGCCCTCCCCAAAAATGCACAAAGAAAATCCTGAGCTCTTTGCAGGCCTGCTGTTTTCTTGGGCCCCCTTTTTCTTCCCATTTTTGTTGAATAAGTGTCACCAGTTGGATGGTCCTTGAGTGATGGAGTGCCTGGAGAAACCAGGCTGATGCAGATGGGTCCATGTATTTTCCTCTGCCTTTGTACTGTATGTGATTTTCCAGTCCCAGATATCTTTGGATCTGCATGGCACCTGCCTGGCCCAAGTAATTTTGAGCTGAAGTGGTGACCACCTCTGATTAAACATCACCATGATTTCTTTAGGGACAGCATTAGCCTTTGCTGGGTACTGAATTCACTGAAAAAAACTAGGATGGTTGCATTTTGGTGTTGCTGTCAGGGTGAGAATCTGTCACCAGCTTTCAAGACAAAAGATGTGCTAGAGAAGGTTTTTAAGTAGGTATGTGCATTATAGTGGGTGATTTATCTGCTTAGTATAGACCATCCCCATGGTCACTTAACTGCTGGTTCATTTAGGCTTTTGTTAAATGCATTAATTGGAGGAGCGAATGTCCTTGATTTATTATATTGGATTAGACAGGCAAACCTTGAGATAGTCTTGTCTTTATTTCTTGATTGCAGTTATGCAATTAAAATTTGCAGGTTTCTTCCTGCAAAAAGGTTCCTTTCAACACAAACTCTTCTCCTGATAAGCAGAAAACTGTGTTTATGGGGAACTGCAAAACAAGGCTTGGTAAGAGAAATCTTTTCTACCTGGAGACTTGATCTGTGTGTCAGAAAGCGGTTCTCAAGGCAAGGGGTGGAAAGTTGGATGGTCCACGTGTTGCAAAACAACAAGAAATAAGTGCTGCCTTGAAAGTCCTTGGGTTTCGGTTCCCTTTTGAAGATAAAGCTGTACATGCAAGGTTGAAAAATGTCAGAGCAGTCACCTGTATCAGCAAGTAAATTGGAAACCAGTGGTGATAAGATATTCAAAGAAGCATGGAGGGTACTGTCCTGGGCATAATGTAGTTTATCTGACCCATCAGTCTGGTTCATTGGCAGTTTCAGTTGCAAGGTGGGACTAGCTAAACAGAGAACAGATTTTTCTGTGAGAACGAGACCTTCATTTGAATTCTTCAGCGAAGCCTGGCAAGTGTTACGGGTGTCAGTGTTTCTCCTGGCTGCTTCTGCAGAAAATAAGAGATGGTTCCTGGAGGTTCAAGTCTGGAGTTTGGATGGACACTTCCAAAGCTTCCCTCAGTTGAGGTTTCTCTTACAAGATACCCAGAGTTCCTGTAGGTCCATGGAAACCTTCACTTTATTTAGTTATGTTTGAGAAGCTCCAGGGCCTTGGGGGAGCAGACTAGGTCAGTGTGGTTCTCCTTCTCTTCCTATAAAAGTGTGCAAGATAAAATAAAGTATTTGAAGCTTGAAGTTCACTCCAAGCAACACCATGGAGCTGACCATGCTTCTCCCTCCACACCCTCTCCCAATACAGCTCCTCTAGGTCTGGTCTGTATTTGAGTTCCTAAGGTAAAAGCAAGGAAAGAATGGTTCCTCAAAGGGATAGTGTTAAACTATTAGTACTGGGAAATGTGGATATTATTTCCTTTTTTCAGGTCTGTGGATAATTTTCATCAGGGTTTTGTTAGCTGCAGCGTGTGTTTTTAATCGATGGTTGTGGCATTTTTGGAAATCATCTACAGCTTTGCACAGGTCAACCAGGCTTTCACGCTAGGTCAAATGAAAGTCTGTCTCTTCACTATTTGAAATTGCCTAAATGTAAGCAAAAGGTCCTTGCAACCTTGTCAAGGATAAAAACCCAGCCTGTATGTACCTGTGGAGGCACAACTCTAACCACTTTAGTAGTAACGTGAAGCTCATTGTCTTGAAATCTTCCTGTTTTGTCCAGTAGTGACTGACTGCTCAGTTTGTATTTTTCCAGTCAAAGTGTTTGTAGGTGGTTCAGAGCAGAACCAGCAGTCTGATTGATTCTCACCTGCTCTTGTACTCTCTTAATTTTATTGAGTTTGCAAAAAAGGAATGAATTTCAGGACCAAATAAAGGACAAAATGGTTTGAAGAGCATTCACACCCCCCCCCCCCCCCCCCCCCCCTTTTTTTCTTCCTTCATGGTTTAGGTGAAAGGCTTTCAGAGAGTGTGTGCCTTTCTCTATTGTTCTTGCAGACCTAGGAAGATGTGTCCTACCTTCATGATCTACCCAGTGCTAGTGTGAGTTGCAGAAGTATAAGGTGCCCTCCCCTGCAGCTAAGTGCTGCTCCCAGGTAGACAGTGATGAGCTCTGCTGATGTCAGACTAGCCAATTTCTCTCTTATTCTTTTTTATCTTTCTCTTTTTCCCTTTTCTCCCATCTTGCCTCGATCCTTTTATCTAAGCCTTGTGATTCCTTACTGCTGAGCCTCGGGACAGTGGGATCTCTAGGAGGCAAGGGTTAATGTTGTTTGTTTGCAGGAGGAGGGTGGGGAGTGCTGCAGCAAGGCTGAGATGAAAGGTACCACCGGGAAGTGGTTTTCTTGGCTGGGGAAGGTAGAAATGCTTTTAGCCTTGTGACCCAGTTGACTGGCTTTGAGTTCCATGCTGCTGCAAGGCAGCAAGCCCAAGGGCAAGGGCTTATTCTGTGGTTTTCAGTGTGGAAGAGTTTCCCAGGAGTTAGTGTATAATGTTCACTTGAAGGCTTGTCTCCATTGTTCACACAAAGAAGTTCACACAAAAGCTCCTCATAACAGCCCTTGTCCAAAGTTTCCTCACAGTGCCTGGCCAGTGCTGCTCGGTTCTGCATGCCCTTGTCTGGAAGCATACAACTTGAAACATACAACTTGCATGATTTGAAGTTTCTCTCCCAGTAAGGGTAATTATTTTTGTCTAGGTAAGCACCGTGCAGTGTCACAAACTCCTCTTCCTTTGGGTCAAGGCATCATTTTTCTCCCTGAGACTCTTGTAAAATTCCAGTATTTAATGTGTTTACACTGCACAGCTTTTGGTGTGAACAAAAAAAAAAAAAAAAAAAAAAAGTGATACATCACCTAAAGCACTGACTCAGGGTTTTTTGGAAGTACAGGAATTTAACTTGGGTGGACTTTTGATATGACTGTTTTCAGGCCTGGCTGTAGCTCTCCCACCCTGTACAGGAACAGGCATTTCCAAGTGGTATGCATCTGCAATTATTCATAGCATCTCTGCTGCCTAATGCCTCACTGTATTAGGGGTGGTTTTAGTGGAGACTTTTCTTCCTCCAGGTTATGCTATCAACAAGCTTTGACCTACTTGGTTCTTCTGGTGTGAATTTTGCCTTGCTTGGTTGGAGGTACCTTGGCCAGATACGGAGGTGAGTGATGCTCAGCGGGCTGAATGTAGGGGAAGGTTTGTAGTCATGGTTAACAGGAAGCAGTGGAGACTGTAACAAACCAAGCATGAAAGCAGGAGTGGGTGTTTGGATATCTTGAGAGATGGTTTTCCTTTGGTGGGATGAGGGGGTGGGGAATACACCAGGCAGAAGAAGGTTCAGAGATTGAGAGATAAACTTTCCAGAAGAGCACCTGCAGTTGTTTGGGGCATGGTAGCTCAGGCTGGTGTAGAAGACTGATACGATGGTGCTGTGTGTTGGTTCCCTGCAGTTTTCAGGGCCCTTTGAGCAGCTGGTTTTCACAAATGTGGAAGGGAAATTGAACTACTCTTTTGAGTATTACAATAACGCTTCCTGATCTGATGGTTTGGTGTGTTATGGGTGCTTAAGAACCCTTATGTTTATTTTATACCACAGGGATGCAGAGAGTTGGTGGCCAAAATATGTCAAGGTGTTGGAATCCAGGTCTTTCTGCAAAATACCCAAACCTGTGTTAGCTTATGTGGGAGAAAACTCACTTAGTGATGGAGGGGGTAATAATTCTAAAGCATGTCTTCAAAATAAGGATTATTTTGGAAATCTAAACGAAGTTCATTATTGGATGGTTGCAGAGATGTAAAACAATCAGCAATAGAAACAAATCTTTTGGGTGGTTTGCAACTTTCTGGAGCTATGTCTGTGTTGTTCAGCAATGCTGGGCAAAAGCAGTGGCTCTGTGGAGAGAAGCAGCTGGTGGTATAGACCTGGGAGCTTTCCAGAGGTTTTACACTGCCCCAGATTTGACCCAGTCCTGTGAGCATGGACTCAAAAGGGTGCTCCTGGAGCTGGTCTAGTTTCATTGGAGAGGAATCCAGTTGATGATTGCTGAGCTTGCTCTATGATGTGAATTACAATGCATTAAGTGAAGCCTAATACACTTTGTCCCAAAAGCACTCTGGATTTGAAATGGTAAAGGCACCATTGGAGCCTGTCAGTGCAGTCAGATTCCAGTCACTCTTTACGTGTGAATATCCCAGCGTATGAGCTGGTTTAAATGACACCTTTGTTCTGAGTGAACTCTTAAACTTCCCTTGTTTATATTTTAATTGCTTTTAGAAAATTCCTAAATGGTAGAAGAGCTGTTTCTATTTGTGGTGTGCTGGTTTCCAAGCCATACAGGGTACAGAGATGAGTTTTCTGAATTCTTTCCAATACCAAAGTTTCTTCCTCACTTTTTCTTTGCTAGTGTAATGGTCCTTCTCTGAGATCTTTGATACCATAATATGTGCTTACATTTCAGAAAGAATCACTTTCATGAAAAGTTAAATAAATAAATATTATAATCAGTGAAGCATCATAAATAACTTTTATGTTTAAATCAAGCTATTAAAAGCTTTTTTATTTTTAAGTAGATAGGGGAATAAAATAGCTGCATAGTTCATAAAGTGGTATACTATTACTGCCTGCTGTGCCCATGAATTATGCCAGCTTTTTACACTTGGGAAGTAAAAAGCGGATTAGAACTGTGATCAATGTATTATCCTATATTTCTTATTGTGCATTATATTTCCTTTTTGAGAACCTTTGTAGACTAAATGGCTACTAATGACATAATTACAATTGTTTGTCACCACCATAATGTGTGATTTCCTATCTCATCATGAAGATGTAAGTTAGATAAAGGAGGAGTTTTGGCAGGAAGACAAAGTGCAGTGATTTATTAAAGACCAGATGTGGTTGTTAAAAGCTTTTCTACAGAAGGCTCAATTGAGTGATGTGAAATAGGAACGAAAGCTCTGAACACCACAGTCAGTGGTTCTTGGTGTGAGTGACACAGTTGCTCAGAGGAGCATGACAAATTAGCGGCGTGTTTTATTGTTGTGTACAAATTTATGTTTGAATTTAAACAGCATAAAAAGTTCAAAATTGCTCGTGCTATTGAAGCGGATGTTTAAAGGAAATAATTATGCTGAAATGGAGTGGATAACTTGAAAAGCTCAAATTCTATGAAAAAAGCTCAAGATCATGTTAAGTCAAAGGATCTCAAGTCTTAGAAAGAAGAGGGTTTAGTGAGGCGATTGACAACAGCAAAAGCAAATGTGCTGGAATATTGATTGTTTTGATGCAGGCAGAATATCAGTGTAAATCAGCATAACTCCATCAAAGTCAAGCTGGAGAGTGGGTTACCTGTAGCCCCTCACAGAGGCTGGTCTTCACACATCCTTCCAGAACAGGTGGAGGCTGTGGAGGCAGAGGAGAGTGCACAGCACAGCGTGGCCCTAACATCGTGTGCTGGCTGTGGGGAAGTGAGGGGCAAAGCCTAAGGAAGGGCAATTAAGGAGGAAATAATTTGTTCTGCAGCTCTGAACTTTTGCACTGAGCAGCTTGGCTGTGTTTGCCGAGGAGCTGTGGCCAGCCCCTGTCCCATGGGAACGCTGGTACAATGCTTTTCCCGGTCCTTACGCAGCGCCGGCTCTTGGCTTTTTTCATGTTCATGGCTTGTTGTGCAGTTGTGTGGCTCTGGCTGCCTTCCCCAGCCACCTCTCAGTGCAGACCTCCCACCACCACACGTCCTCCTCAGGACCTCGTGCTTGCCAGAGCATTTTCCAACTGCTCACACCATTGTGTCGGGCCATGTGCTGCCCACGGTCAGTTGTCTGTGCCAGCTGCTGATGTTTTGAGGCATGACTGGTTTTTGGTCTAGCTTCAGCTGAAATAGTAATGGCATCTATTTTTCTGTTGGATACAGCACTGTTGATTAATTGTTGATAGCTTTTGATATTAATATTTGTGAAGTGATCAATAGTGATGGGTGAATTCTGAAGACAGCATAGAATCATGGAATGGTTTGGTTTGGAAGGGACCCCAAAGATCATCCACTCCCCAACCCTTGCTCTGGGCAGTGAAACATTCCAGTAGACCAGGTTACTCTGAGCCCTGTCCACATCTTTCCTTGTCTTTTGTTGCTCTCAGCTGTTACTCTGATCTAAACTTGCAAAAGTCAAGATGTTCACTGGGGGAGATGGAATAATAGCTTCAATACCTCTTTTGCCCTTATTTTTTTTAGGGGTCTTTGCACTACACTTTGTCTTTTTGTGTCTTGCTTAGACATGTCTTGTGTCTTGCTTGACGTGGCAGGTGGCTGATAGGTGGTGGGGAGGGAGCAAGAGAAATGTTCAGAGAAACAGCTTCTGATAAGCATCTGAAATTCTTATATACGTGCCTTGTGGTCTGGGAATTCTGCTGAAATGTCATGAAACTGGTTTTATTTGAAGAGTCAGCTGCTGTGCTAGGTTAGGCACTTCCCTGGTTTTGCAGCTTATTGTGATACTGGTTTTCACTGAAGCACAGGAAGTTTGAAAAGAATATTAAAATAGCCCTTTAATGAATCGCTCATCAGATTTTGACTTAAGATTCTTCTTAAATACTTTTAAAATCATTATTTTATCTGAACTGGTAAGCCCATCCCCTTTTATGAATAGAGTTTAAGCTAACTTTGAATTTCCTGTCTTCCTGTTTAATCCAGACCTTTATCATTGCTAGCAGGCTAGGAAAAATACTATTGTCTCAGAGTCTGGGATAACCAAAAGTCCGGTTTGGACACATTCAATCTAATGACTTTATAGAAGCATTTTTCAAATGAATTTTTGTTTTCTGCTGTCTTTTGTGTTTGGGTTATTTTTCCCTGCTCCCAGCACAATTAGAATGTTGTTGCCTTTCAAATGAAATGCCTTTCTTTTTTTTTTTTTTTTCTTTTTTTACCTCTGTCCTCTTTTAAGCCTTTCTTGCTGTTCTCTCCTATAGAAATAAATCTTATTGCTGCGAACATCACAGATTCATTGTCAAAACTTCGTGCTTGGCATTTTAGTGATAGACATCAAGTTGAAATACCAGTTCTGGATTGTTTTGCACTGTTGAGCAATGGCAGGCAGACTGGTTAGTGTGGAGAAGTCTAAGAGAATACAATTAATATTTCTTCCTTACCTGTGTGACTTCTGCCTCCTTGACTTTGGTTATGCTCAGGTTCATGGGCACTACTGATTTAAAGACATGGAGGTCAAGGCAGTGTTGTGTAAGATCCTTGGTGTCTTTTTGTGTTCCCGTGGGTGTCCTGGATGTTGCAGAAGCAGAGTCAGCTGGAGGCTCCTCAGGCCTGGGGACAGGGGGTCAAAGGATGAGCAACATAGAAGGAGGTTACTGGGCAGGATAAAGGGAATTGGACATTTTGGTCTCTCCAGCAGGACCTTCCTAATGGAACAGAAATGCTCCCTCTTGTACAGTGCCCTTTGTTATCTCTGCAGTGGATGGATATGTCCGGGTGAAGTGTCCCAGACCTGCAGGACAAACCTCAAATCTCAACAACTTTGAGTCTTGTTAAAAAAAAAAAAAAAAAAAAAATGGCTGCTGCCACTGTTACAGAACATTTACCTTTCTTATTTCGCCTGATGTGAGATGGTAAGAAAATGCTGCAAGTGGGGCTGTCACAGCTGCAAACAGAGCAAGGCAGACACCACAGAAATGTTTAACCCTGAATAATAGCCATGAAGAATTAATGAGGTTGGGTGAGAATTAGTTTTTTGGGCAAAATTTCCCTGGGAACGGTTGTCTGTAAAATTCTCAAGCTTGTTTTTCCTTGTTTTGGTGTCCACTTCTGTGGATTTGGTAATATGCTTTGTGTGAGGAACTTCTCAGCAGCACTGAAATGATTCTGTATAATTTGTATTCACTGTTAATTTTAGTAACTGTGCTGAGATTTGAATTACGCTAATCAACTTTTCTTGTAATTTGTATAATTTACATACTGTACACACACTGCAAATGCAGGACTCTGGTGCAAAACAAAGTTTAATTAGTGTAACAGAGCCACATCAGCTTTCCAAGTGATTGATTTCTGAGCGTGGAAGAGATCTGTAACAACAGATAAGAGCACTAAAATGTCCAGTGTTAGTGCAGGGCCCCAGTGGGCTTGAGATGAGTAGAACCAGCACAATTATTTGTAGACAGCCCTGTTCCTCCATCACTTGACCCACCTTCCCCAAATATTTGGTTTGTGCATAGAGGAGCACTGAGAACTTTATGGATGTCTTGTTCTCTCTGGTTGCTTCTGTAGCTTTCCATTGATAGGAGGGGTTGGAGGATGTTCATCACCCTGGTTCTCCTGTCCCATCTCCACTTGGTACCCCATCTTACAGATGTTTCTCTTGCTCTCTGGATATTATTTCCCTTTTTAAGGACTGGTGACTGTTGATGTTCAGTGATCTGGCTGTGAAGTGTACTGATTTGCAGACAGAATTGCAAATTGGATTAATTTTTAACATTGTGTTATTTGTGGTTCCTGCCTTTAAATTCCAGATCACTTCCTTAGTACTTGTGGTTCTTCAGTTTTAAGTGGGGTTTTTTTGTTAATTTATGGAGAGACCTCAGCAACAAAAGGAAGAGGAGACTCTGGTTACATAAAGACAACAAAACGGTTCACAAAATTTTGTTCTTATTTTGGGCTAAGAACAAAATAATTTTGCCTTTTTTAGTTGAAGGGCCTTCAGTTCTTGTGATCTTGGACAGTATCTGCAACAAATGGGAATCTGGTGAGCTTTACATTGAGTTCTGAAATACTTTTCTCTTAATGAGTATTGGTCTTTTAGAACTTATTTTTTGAAGTCTGTAGGTAAATTAACAGGCGTAAAACTGGTGAGAAAATTACAAACCTCAGAAAACGCTTGAGCTGGTGTGAGGATCACTGTCAGTCCAAACCACATGTAGATCTTGAACTCATTTCTACAGCTTGTTTGCTGCAACTCAAAAGTCCCATCTCTGTGCTTGCTTTAACTTTTGCAGTGTTTGTCCAGTTGAGCTCCATGACATGATCTCCAGGTGTAAAGCCCAGCCTGCTCATTAATTTCTGCAGACCTGGGGCTTTATTTCATGTCTGATCAGGCACTGTGGGTCTTCTCCTCTCACTGTGTTGGTTATGACTTGGGAGCTGTATTCTCTCATCATTTCAGGGCTGTTAATACCAGGGAAAGGTTTTAATGTCGATTTTTGTAGGCATTATGTTAAGACCATTGTTACCTAATTAGCATCCATCATACATTAGTATATGACATTGGATGGGCAAGTGTAAATGCACTGGACTCTGAACATTTTATGAGGTGCTGCTGTGAAACTACTTTGCTCATCATTACTTAAAAACCAGAGATTTGGCCTTAGGTATTACATCATGTGAAAACCAGTAGACAAAAATGGTGATCAATTTTTTATTATAATAAAGTTTTAATATGAGGCATTTTTAGATATGTGTCATGAATATATGAGTCATGTATTTCACACCAAACCAAACCTATTATGATGATATTTCTACTTCAAGGGGTTTTCAGTATTTAAGTACTAAATTTAATTCTATGGTTAAAAAATGATTCATATTCAAATCTATTTTTATGCTTTATAATTAAATAAGAAAATATTGCTTGTACCTACACTTTTACTATTCTGGGTCGTATTATAATTATTTCTTTAATTTGACCCATAAAAACAGTCCATTTCTTCATTAGTAAATTACAAGGATATCGCAACAGAAAAATGAGTTTTGAAGGTGTCTTACCATATCTAATGGGAATTTCAGTTTGGGATTTTCTCATTTCTTTCATTTGTTCCTTTTGTAAAACATGAAGATACTTTCTAGGTAAATTAATCCCTTCAAAGGAGCAAAATAACTTCCTTTTTGGAAAGGGTTATTAGAGACTTATTCTTTATAATCTTAAATACCACTTGTGTTAGGCTGAACAATGCAGGAAAAAATTACACTAGTTAAAAAAAAAAAGAAAGAGAAAAAAATTATTACCAACCAAAGCCAAGTATATTACAATTATGTGATCATGGAAAAGTGAGCTTTCTACTGGGAAAAACGTGATCTAGATTCCCATGAAATTTCTAAGTTTAAGTATTTTTGTAAATTAGGTTGTTCCTAGTTAAACAGGTGGCTTTAAAGGCTGGTTTCACTGTTGTTTTAATCATAGTTTAGTTACCATGGAGAAATATGCAAGTTAGCATTTATACACAGAAGTGAAATTTATGCTGCATAGATAATAGCCTAAATTTAGCATGACTTAAGTTTACCACTTCCTTAAGAAAAAAGATATACATGTTTTATTATTATACTATCACACTATCAAGAAGTTAATTTCTTTAAAATATTATAAGATTTAAAATTCAAATTTTGTTGTCCTGAAATAAACACTTTCTTTTTTTAAAAAAAATTTTTTTTTGAGCTCTAGCTTGAATTTATTC